>UCOM01000054.1:0-170319 GCA_900474385.1 Ormyrus pomaceus
CCCGTCGACGCTCGCAGAAAACGAAGGGTCAAAGGGGTCTGGGAAATCTTGACCTGCCCCCTCCCGCCGACGAATTAATTCAGCAAGGGGAGAGAACTGAATTAGCGCCAATAGCTTCGAGGCGAAACCCTCGAATGACCGATTCTATATCGAATCCAAATGACTTTATTATAATACTTAGCAGGGCCGTCGATATACAGCTTTTAATTAATGCGGATCCAATTATGGCTGACGTTAATTAATTAACGATTTGCCCTCTCGATTCGTATATTCTATTAATATAACGAAAGCACGGCTAACGGTGTATTGGAAATCATATATATTATTAATTCGTTTTAAAAAATGGCGCGTTCATCCTTGCGTTTAAATGTGCTTTTAAACAGTTCCGGGGCGAGGTGTAATTAAATTCATATGAATTTCAAACTGGAACAGCAAAGTTTCACCGCGGACACGGGTGCAAATTAAGAATTTAATCCTCGAGCTGCAAACCGTATAAATGATCATTAATCTTTCGCGAAAACGATAAATTAAGATTAAAAACCCCGGAGAAATGAAATCAGGTCGAAATATTTACGTGCTCCGGGTTCGCGTAACCGATCCAACCCAAAAAAAAAAGAAAGAAGAAACTCGCGAAGAACAGAGGGTCTCAGCTAATACGCTGCCAAGAGGTCTGCCGCATTCGCCGGGGGTGACATTTCGAGGAGAGGCCGCGTCCAAAAAGCAGCAGGCGCGAAAGCGGCCCTTAAAAATCTCTCGTCGCGCGGCGTAACAAGCCCGGCGGCGGCGTCGAGGACACAAAAACAGGTAAACCAGCGGGGAAGGGGACAGGGAGGCGAGGGAGGGGAGGGGGAGTGGGTGGCGAGGACAAGTGACGCGTTGCAAAGGTGCGCCGGCGGCGGCGAAGATGCTGGCCCGCCGACGAGAACGGGGTCAAGGATGATTAAGAACTCCTCGAGCGAAAGAGAGAGTATACGTTAGGGGGAGTATTATGGCGCTCGCGCACAACGCGGAGGTCAATGGGATTCAGCCGCGGGCTTCAAACTGTCCCGCGTCGTTCAATTCCGAAGATACGCCGCGCGGCGGCGCGAGCCTTTATCTCTCTCTCTCTCTGTTTCCGTACGCGCCGCGCAACCGCCCCCCCCCCCCCCCCCCCGCGAATCGATTATATAATGGCGAAGCGAGAAGTTCAAAGTTTGCCGCTTACGTGCTCTTTCTGTCCCTCTCTCTCTCTCTCGCTATCGTATAATTCGAGCTATTACGCACGCGCCCGACGAGTTTGAATTTGAATTGGTGAGCGACCGGTCAACTTTGCGGCGAACTATTGTTGGAAAGAAAAACTTTCCGGGGTGAGATCCGGTTAAATGGGGTCGTTTGGATAATTGGAGGAGATTGAAAGCTTTTGTTGGAAACTGCGCCGCTATATGGATCTATGGCACTGTTGTGATTTTTGGGGTTTCTTCTTTGAGGATCGCTCTTTCGATTTGGATAATGTTTCCAAATGGTGATTATTTAGTCAACGGAATTCGGTTTTAAAATATTAGTGGATCTGCCTCGTTATTCATTTACTGTTTATTGTTGTAGCAATAATAGATCAGTAATGCAGTATTTTACGGCTTCTAAAAATAAACGACAGAAAACGAGACGTTCATTTGAATTGCCTAAATTTAAAGTGATGATTGTAATGGACTAATAAACAGGAAACAGAAGCAGAATAATTAAAAGAGCCTGACCAGAATTACCATTTATTATTTGCTAATGTTTATTGGAATACGAAATGCTTATATTAATTATATCATCTAAGGTTACAAGATGCAATTACAACAGTTTCAACGCCGTAGTTAACAATTAAGTTCTATAGAACCTCTTGAAACTTCAACAGTAGTAACAGACGTTATTGGTCAGACCGTACTGGATTTCTCGTTAGCTCATAACAGATGAATGTTTACATTAACATTTCAATAGAACACAATTAACGCGGAAAAGGGCGAGGATAGTTTAAATAAATTAAAAAAAATACGTTTCAATTAGCCGGTTGACGCACTCAACTTATTTACAGCTCAATAATTTATTCAATCAATAAAAAAGGATTAGAATAAATCATTCAATTCATGAAATTAGAAAATTATTTTAAAATCTACCGACAATGTTTAACAGCATCCCTTTTCGAAACCTCTAATCTTGCGATTTCAAGTGGGGCTCGAATCTTGAAAAAAGCACAGAACGATCCCCTTAAAATCCAAAGATAAAATAGCAATAGCACTTTCCGAGTTTTCAGCAATATTGAGGAAAAAGCCGTAAAGGGCGATGATATCAAGACAACTTTGAGGAAAATACGAGAAGCGTATAAAGACGGGCGTTACACTGGTCGTATTCTGTATACGGGCACTCGTAAGGAATACAATAAGCGCGCCGGGGATGAATGAATATTTGCTTATCTCCCGTGGCCGTGGCGTTGAGTTTATGTTACGATTACGACTGCATTCGCTCGAGGAGATCGATACCGCCGACGCGGCGGCGTCGGAGCTAAGTTAAATTGCGCGCGTAAACTCAAGTGCTTTTCAAGAGACCAACTTTTCACTGTTCTTCCGCGCGCTTTTTTTTTTTTTTTTTTTTTTTTATTCCGAGCCTCTTTCATAAACCCTTTGACGGTTACGACTGGCATTGCTTTCATTCATACTATTTCTAGTGGGTTATATCTCTGAACTTATATAACTCTAATTTTTAAACATTTTATATATTTTTTTTTACGGAGTTTATTGGCGCGTATTTTTTCGAATGTTGCACTTTGCTTTACGTTTGCAGCAGTATTTTATTTGGGTGTAAAAAGAGAACAGTTACTTTTTTTGCACAACAATTTTGATCCATTCGAATAACCAACGAAATGACATTTTTGAAAAATGTTAAAAGTACGAAATGACGCTGCTGTTTTACCATTCAAATATAAATTCAAAGCACTTTAGACCTAATGATTTTATTACAAAAGGGTGTATTTCAAAAGATTCACTTTCCAAACTTTATATAGGTTTCGAGGTCAAAAGTGCATGATTTGCAGAATACGCAATATTAAAAAAAAAAAAAAAACGAAATTGAAATTACAATTCGCCTGACGCGCTTCTAAAAATAAATGGTATATTTTTACGCGAATCTGATTTTTCCTTCCCAGCGCCAATATACATTCTATAATTTTCATGAAAACCACCCCAAAAATAGTCGAAACTTCATCCTTATGATACCTCAGAATCCAAATGCGATCGCCCAAAATGAGCGGCTAATCCGATCGAGCAAAAATAACTAAACCAGTCCGGTCGTACAAAGCGAAAGATAAAAAAAAAAAAACCCCCGGAGCGATAAGGGCAAAATCCCGATAGGTTCCAGCCGATATGCGCCGTGTTGCGGAAGCCCGGCGCATCTCATCAGCTTTCGAAATCTCCGCGTTACGAAATTTTTCAGAGGCATCTCGGAGTAAAGAACAGCGAGAACGTGGCCGGGATTGCCTTATCTCCTTTCCTCCCCCTTTGCCGAGAGAGAGAGAGGGTATATATCGGAGGCGGCGGCGGCGGCGGCGGCCCCCAGGCGAGCTCTGCCTTGCAGTCGCGCAGGGAGATAGTGGCTTTTATGTACGCGGAGAAAAAGATTGCCGGGAATTTGCGCGAGCAATATTCGCTGATAAAGGATTCGCGCGAAGGGAGGGGAGATGATTTTTAATTGACATTTTTGAAGAGTTGCGCGCTTTGCTTTCGACTGGAATTTATCGTAATGTATCGGTAAATTCGGCGAGCGGGGCGTAATATTGTTTAACGCGGATATTCGGCAGCAGTGCGCGTTTTGGCATAAAGTGTGGATTTTCAATTATTCCGCGCGAATGCCTTTGGTTCGTTTGCGCAGCGGTGACAAAGGGAATGTTTTTTTTATTTATTTTACGAGAATTCCGACAATTTAACGAAAATCCTCGTGTTTTCAAATCTGAGAAAGCACAATGGAGACCTGATTGACGTAATTTAAGTAACGCGAGTAGTGCGGAAAATGTTTTCAGCGAGGTAAAACACCTGAATCAAGCGTAAACTTTATAAAAGGGACAGCCTTTTTTAAGTTATACAAGAATTTTTCTACTTTGAGAGAGTATACAAATTTTCGTGCAATTTCTTTAACGAGCGCTTCTGCGAACATATTTATATTTTCGCAGGTTTACCTCCAGAGAGAAAAGCATTTTTTACTCTCAAAAATTTTGCTGTACTATTATACTTGTATAAGCAATTTGCGCTTAGTGCACTTCTATAAAATCGTATGTTTATACGGCGCAAAGCCTCGACGTAACTGCTCCCTCGCCGTTTAAATTCACTTAATTAGAGTAATTGCGTTGTTTGCACACACGTTTTTTTTTAGGAAACGCCTCGTTAGGCGAGCCTTCAACTCGCACGCGAAATTCAACGCGAAAGGGTCGTTTTGTAATTCGAAAAAAAACAAAATAAAATAAAAAACACCGACCCGTCGGAGCCGCGGCTCGAAATAAAAAAAAAAAAAGCGAGAGACCCGTCGAAGCGTCGTCCGATTCTCGCCCGAACCAATAATTCGATCGCGGCGCGACAGAGGTGCCAGTAAACACATCGATATTTCACGTCGGCGGAAGAAAATCACTCTGTCATCTGGCCACAAAGAAACACAGCGGCTGCGGGATTAAAAAGACTTTTTTCCTTGTCAATGTATCTCCCGCGGTTGACACTCGAATCGAAATCCAGCGAGGCCCGGCCCTCGTAATAACATCCGCGCACATTTTTCTCCCCCATCCTCCTCCGGGGGGAGGGCGAGGTGGGGGAGGGGGGGGGAGGACCAAATGCCGAGCACGTGCGGAAAAGGGAGAAACGTCGCCCGGAGCTGCGATATAGAAAACGCAGCGAGCTTTTCGGTTACATATATACATATATATACGGAGAGCGGCCGGCGAATCGATGCTTTTGTATCCTTGGTAAGAAACAAGCCGTATCAATTATTCGAAATTGCCGGGGCACGCAGTCGGCATGCGGTCTCGGGGCCAAGTTTCGCCGAGTAATTATGAGGGAACTGTGTCTGCGGAATTAACTCGGCCGAAAGTTCGCCCTACACCAGCACGCGCCGCGTTCACGCGATATTCTTATTCGCGGAGCGCCGCAATTTTCCCGGCCTGTCTTCGGGGCGCGTATACGTAGGCTCGTTAAAGTTGCAAAACCGCGCGCGGAGAGAGTCTCCGCGAGCGAACGGCGCGCGCGCGCGCGCTTGTTTCTATTTTTTTTTTTTTTTTTTTTATAGCGCGCGGAACGCGAAACACACACACCTCGCGCGCCCACCCCGCCGTTAAGTCGACTAATGAGGTTTAGTTTATGGGATAATTGCTGTATCGGGGAGGGTTCTTGGAATTTTAAGTAAAAATCGATCGCCCGGCAGACATTCATTACGGAGTAACTGCGAAAGAGAGAGAGAGAGAGATTTGGGGCAAAAAGTTTTGCCGGCGGGAACGAAGGCGCGGGGCGCGGGTTATAATTTTCGAAGAAAAATTAGAAAACGAGCCAAGATAAACGCGGGGAGAGGGAGTCTGCGCACGTAATTTCGATTTTTATTATTTGCCCTACGTGTCTCTCGATATAACGCGATTAATTGGAGCTCGCCGAGTAAGTAGTACTTTATCGGTGGTAAATCTTAAAACGTCTGCAACTTGTAAAAATCATGCTCAACTAGTTTGCGGAACCAAGGAATAATTGGAGCGAAATTCTTCTTACAGTTTATTACCGAAGAGCATAATGCAGCTCCAACTTTGCCTAATACCTTCGAACGTTTACAATTTCCACCCGTCCTCGTTACTCACGGAAGACTGACTTTGCGGCAATAAATATCGCCCTTTCGTTCCTTTTACAACTTTCCACGAAAAATCTCTCGCGATTCCGGCGAGCTCGCTCATCGTCGGCCATAAATTAAACTCGTTAAACAATCTCCATATTTATACGCACGCATAGAGTACCGTCCCCCCCCTCCGGGCACCCAATTACCATTCCGATCGCCGCGCTGACCCACTGACGGAGCCCAGCGGCTCGCCGAGGCAGAACACGTCGCGGACGTTCGTAATTTCCACCTTCCCTCCCCGCCCGGAGACGTCTCTCCCCCCGAAAAGTTCCCCCGCTTATTGTCCTGTGCTGCGCGTGCATGCAGACGTCGAGAGCGGAGGGGCGGACTCGATAATCGCGCGGCCGATTGAATATTCATCCTCCTCCCCCTCCCCCCCCAGGAGTCGTTGTCGAGTCGCGGTTAATTGCGAGTTTGGAATTTCGTTAAGTAGCCGCTCGTAAATACGGGCAGACGGCGGCTTACGCACGCGATTACCCGCGGAAAAAGGAGGCTATTGGAACATTATGCTTTATGAATTACCCGCTTTACGGCTGCCGCTTTTTTTTTCTCCCGCTGGTAATACACGCTCGCGAACCCGTGTGCCACACGTGTGTGTGTGTGTGTGCGTGGGTGTTTATTATACGCGGCGGACGTTGCGATAATAAGCGGGGGGGAGGTTGGCTCTCCCCGAGTATATGGAGCCGTTTCGAGCGTGCTTTATTGCTTTTTAGGTGCGGAGCGTGTCTATGGTTTTACCTATTTTTTGAGGAATTATAGTAATGGCTGGTTTACGAGATCGTTAGACCCGTTTTAAATAAAAACTATACGTTGCTAGGAGAAATTGAAAGTTTAACGGGAGTGAATCGAGGCTTCGGATTATTTGTTTTTGTAAATAGAAAGTTTATTAATTTTCGCGCTGAGGGATCAGGTTATTTATCGCGCTGGGTTTTGAAACTTTTTAGATCTCGTTAATTTGGTAACGTCAAATGCAAAATAAAAATGAATGTAATAAACTAGATTAATACTTTCTCTACATAACTTGTAAAATTTAATTTTAAAGCAAAGCTATTTAAAAACTGATTGTGATAAGCATCAAATTACGTATATAATTATAGTAATTTGACACTCTCCTTTATCTCTAACAAAATAATTTCTTACTAAAAAATGTAATTTTGATTTGTCAAATCAAAGTGGCTTGATTTAGACACGTATAACAGCTTTATCAAGCTTAATTGTACCTTATTAAATTTCTGAATTATTATCTTAAAAACTTTTAAAACTTTAACGGTGTAAGCGAATGCTAATTTTTCTTGTAGTTAACCTGATTATCAGTAGTTTTACGATACTTTTCAGAAACTAGAGTATTGATGTTTTCTTATTTATAGTTACTAAACTGCAGCAAACTCGTGCAGTTTATGCACTTTTTTATTTCTGCTTAACAACTTGTCAATTATTTCGAGAAGGATATTCAGACACTTTTCAACTCAAACAAAACTATGCTACTTTTTTCCGTAATTGCAATCCGCTAACCCCCCATTACACTTAAAATCAGCAGAAATACACGTAGGTTTAAGTTAAAAGTGGCACACTTCCATCCTCAACACAAATTCCAAGGAAACAATCGATTCCCAATCAAAGCCATTACCCCAAGAGGGATCGCGGCGAAAAGAACAGCATCTCCCCCTGCAAAGTCCACAGCCCGCCGAAGAAAGGGCAAAACAATGCGGGGCCATCGGGTCTCTCGCAAACACTCGACTCTCCAGAGAAAGCGGAAGCGCAAATCGGCGCGGACCTACATAAACCAGCTTGAGCGCGGAGACCTACAAATATTGCGCGCGCGCGGCTAATTGGGCGTATTTGCGCGCGCGAAGAACCATTGTCTCGTCGGCGCGGAAATAACATCGGCTCGTTAGTCGGGATTTGAAACGAGTGCGCTCGAATCCGATGCCGAGAGAGAGAGAGAGACAGGTGGGCCGACGAGAGAGCCGCGACGAGCGATTCGAATGTAAAGTGGATTTTCGTTACAAAGCGCGACGCTCTCGGTTTGGAGATCGTCGCTTGAAAGCCGCGGAGCTCTCCCTTCGCACCTGCCGAACGATTTCGAATGCCGGCGCGGTGTATATAATCAGCAGGACTCAAAAGTTTGCTTTGAGCAACGGGGCATTTAATGCGCAAGGCGAGAGGAAAATATCTGCGGCGTAAACTCGCCGGTTATTGATCGCCAATTGTTTATGCCGATTACATATGCAAATGAGGGCTAAGTGGCACAAATCGCGTTTAGTCAGCCGCGGTATACCCATAACGCCCCGTTCGGCCGCAATTCCTTTATCCTCCGAGGCACACAAAGCACACGTTTAATTTTATCGACGACTCGCTTTGTACGGCTCTAAATCCCGGCACGGTCCGGCTGTTCCGTGCTCGAATATAAAACGCAGTGGCGGCGGCTCGAGGTATATATGTGGAGCACTTTAACCGCGCGGGGAGAAAGTACGTGCGCATTGCTATGCGCGTTTATATACCCGTCGCTCGGCGACGGGCCGCGGGTGGAGATACTTAAGGCCGCGGCGCGGAGTTCGTGATTATCGACGGGAAATTAAAGCGTATCACGCAGAGGGCTGTTTATGCGCGCGAGCCCGTGACCCCCATTGAAATTCACTTAGTCTAAGCTCCCGAGATAACCGCTCATATTGCTCCTCAGACATTACGGCGCACGTACACACACGATGCCCGAGGGCTGCTGTTGGTGTGCGGCTGCGGCGTGTATATACGTAACGCCGGGAGGGGTTTAAAATTCAAATTTATTTCATTAATCGACGCGAGATGGAGCCGGGTGACAATGTGAAATTTACATCGCGGGCTCTTAAGATGTGCATAAAATTACGGGGGAGTTGCCTGGGCCGTATATATAGTCTGTGTCTTGTGCTCGCGTGCCTTTTGCTCAAAAATTCACTTTTTTGCGCGCAATCTGAAAGTCGTTGTCGGAAATTTATTAGCCTCTTGGAAATGGTAATCCGGCCGTTCTGCAAGTGCTTATTTTTGACAAAAAATTGCTTAAAGCAGCTTGGTGGGTATTAAAAATTCGACTATCGGTAGCTTCAATCTGAACGTACATTTTCCTCCAGTCATTTTCAAAAATTTATTGCCCGCTTTGTTCTGAGAATAAAATTTTCATTTCGTTTTTCAGTAAAATGCACTTGTTAATATAAATAAAAAAATTCGTTTTCAAATTTTTTGTTACTTTCCCTTTAGCCAAAGCTTGTCATATTAATAAATAATAAAAATACACAAATATACGCGAACTCCGTGCTTATAATTAAATTTAAGCGCAATCCATCCAATCAATTACTAATCCAATAACTTGAAAAGTATTTTCGAATCAGGTAGTGTATTTTTAAATAAAATCGGCTTATCGCACGATAAAACCGCTGCCAATTCATTGTTACTTAGCTTCCTCCTAATTAATTTATCGTTCCAATATTACCTCCGAGATTCAACAGCATAATTTCAAACTATTCTGTATTTACTTAATTAATTAATTATTATTTTATTTTAGAATTTAATCAACAGCAAACAAAATTTAAATAAAAATTTGATCTATATTGCTGAAACTAATGTAAAAAATCAGATTTTTAGGACAACTCCAAAAATTACTATCACAAAGCTTCCTCTAGGAGGAAGCAAAACCTGGCAGACTTTGAACATATAAATTAATGAAATTAAGACCGACGTGCTTTTCGCGCAGGCTAATTAACAAACCGCGTGGCTGGCCAATACCAGAAAACAGTCGCGCAAAAAGAAATACCCAAACGAATACATCATCCGAAACGAAAATTAATCACCGGACGTAACGCGGCTCCCCGAAATTTCATTAAAGCTCATCAAATTGACACATCTCGCGGCCAGGGATCTCGACTTATGCAAGCTTACACATTAATCTCGATTAATTTCACCGGCGCAGAGGGAGACGAGGCTTGAACTTGTCCAATTATTTACTTTCCTCTCTCTCTCGGACGTACGCCGCTTCTTTTTGAGCGCTCCGCGCGCAAAGGCGAGGCGGCCAAGGAGGCATCAAAGGAGCGAGAGCGAAGACGAGTCGGGCGAAAGAAGTTTCTATTAGCTTTGTCGTCGACGCGACGTCGTCCGGCGCTAATTGATATTACGCCGCGAAAGTTGCCCCCCCCCCCTCTGGCAAAGTTGCCCCGGCGAAAGAAGGAGGAAAGAACGGGAGAGAGGCGTGGTAATTATTCGCGGAGAACCGCGCAGCCTCTCGTCAATTCATCCGTGCGCCCGAGCTTCAGCTTGCAATTAGTCGAGTTCTACGTTCACGCACTATTCTGATGTATAGGTGCGGGAGGCCTTTCTCTAAAGGTTCCACTTGAGAAACTTTTTTATCGCGGTTCGACTCAATTTATTACAAGTATCGCCTGAAAAATGATTTAAAAGTGCAGAGAGTGAAAGGTGCGTTGTTTGAAAATATAAAGCACGATATTATACAGGGAGTATTACCTTTGTAAAATTTGGCAAACTTTGGCGGAATAAAATGATTATTCCAAGAATCGTTAAAATTTTGAATTTTCATTATTTTCTCGCTTCTCGGGGGAGAGGATGAAAATTAAATTCTAAAATTCCAGCCGAATGCGATTTTCTCGCAATGGAGAAAAAAACCGAGGGTGGAACGAAATAAACGCTTTTTCCGGAGTTTACTTACTTGTAGAGTAAAGCTGCCGAGGTATACACATACCGAGTCTAAGTAAACCGTATTACAAGACTGTTTTGGCATTACATTTCCATTTATTAATTTAGAAGCTTCATTTCAACGGGGAAAAGATTTTCATCTCGTTCTAGGGAAAGTATCCCATTTCTCTTGACCCTTTTAAAAATAACAAACAACATTCGAAGTTCTGATTACTGTTCGTATTAAAGTAGAGCATGGCGCACTGCATAAAATAATTGACTTCTTTATAGTACTAAATTGATGCAAAGTAATGTTTATAATCGGCTAAATTGAAATATAAAAGTTTTATCTTGCCCTCGTTGCAGTTCTTTCTCCTTATTTATTGATAAAATTTAAATAAAACTTCAAATAGGTTTTATACACATTATGTAATTGAATTTAAACCAGTAAACTTAAAAAAACAAAAACGTGGAAAAAGAATTTAATTACTTACAAGAATGTCGAATTTTATTTATTTTTGTTCCTTCCGTAATGATAATACTTTTCGTAAAATCGACTTAACTTCTTGATTGATCGTCATTCAACTTTAAAAATATTAAATCTAACAATAAGACTCGGATCCCCTCGGAACACCCACTTGTCTTTTTCCTTTGTTATCTGAAAGTATCGCCGCCAACGTCGCATTACAAAGAAGTTATTACTTCCTCTCTAAAGTTAGACCGCCGCTTTTAATGCACTTAACGAGAAAATGACAACTGCGAGAGGAGCCTCGCCACGGTCCAGCCGGAGCAGCAATTATATTGATTACAGGCTACCTACTCGCGAAACTCTGCATCATTGTCTTAACGAAGTGAGCGCCGAGCTGCTATGTACTTGCTTAATTCATATTATAGTCAATTCCCATGCGGTGCAATTTCGAAAAATTGAGTAATGTTTGCCTTTAATTACTGTTATTGCTGCATTACAATGATCAGTAATTTTGCTAGTTTTTGATAAAGGGTAATAAATATTGGCTTCTTAAACCAAAATTTTAACGTGAAATCCATAAGTACTTCGAACCGAAATTTCTAGAATAAAATCACCCGAGAAGCTTATTTAAATGCATTTTTAATCTAATTTAACTGCAAATTCTGAAAGTCTCAGTAACCGCCTCTAAGAAAAATAAAATTGAACGTTTTACTCTCACTGTGCGGATAAAGTAATTACATTTTAATTAAAATGAATTTAATATTTCTGTTCATTTATTAACGTAAGAAATTAAATTTTATACGAAGAATTTAAAATGAAACACTTTATTATTTTTGCAATACATTTAAACTCTCGGTCTCCAAAGCATAAATAATTAAATTGGACTCAATTTACCGCAAACGGTAAATTTAATTTAGTTAAAAACTTCCCGATCACGGAAGGTCTTATGCATATACCGCTTGACCAGCACCAAAATCGATCGACGGAATATCAATACGAAAATAGATCATTTTATTTTTGTCCTTGTCCATATATTAGAATTGCAATCGAAATTGTGATATGGATCTTTTTTAATTGACCACTTGTAGAATAACAGGTTTTATTAGGGTCCATCAATTTTTATTCTCTCGCTTGCACAAATCACGCTGGGAAATTGTATCGAGCAGAACCATTTATTTCCGAAAATAAAATGTTTTATCGCTATAACTATTATAAGAACAACTGCATATCATGCTTTATTTCTGCTAGCCTTATAAATGACTTACTGAAATGCACAGCTTGCATGTTTTATGTTCCGCAAATATTTAAGCGAGTTGAAAAATTGAGAATATTTATTATACTTTGGTTAAATATTTTACGTAAAAACTTACGAGGATTTCAAAATATTCATGTAAATCCGGAATTTTTCATTAGCAAACGAATTAAAAATAAAAAAGCAATGAGAGAGCAGAGCTGCGATATTTTCCAAATAGGTGTATAAACAAACAAACAATTTGGAATAAAATACAAAAGCATTTATTTTACTCTTTAAATATTTAAAGCTAAATCGAATTTACCGAGTCAGAAGAAATTTCGAACATTTGCGATGCTAAAATATCTTCTCGTAAAATATTTTCAGCGACGTCTATCAAATTGACGCATTGCCCATTTCTGCCACACTTTTCACTCACTCATTTTTCAAAAATAAAAGCCGCGCCTCAACAATCGATTCGCACCGCGTAAAATTTTACTCCGCTTTAAAATTTAACCACCAACCGTCCTCTACCTAATTACCGTAATCGCCGAGCCCGAAAAAAAAAGAAAAATCCCACCCCTGCTTAAAAAAAAATGTCATCCCGCGCAGTTTCACGCGGACTTGGCCTCCGCTAATAGTTTCGAATTTCCTGCGGGGACCAAAATTTTCTGCCGTCCGGACAAGACGGCAGTCTAGTGCATTTTGGAGCAAAGTTCACAGGCACTACTCGCGCGTCTGGCCGCCGGTAATTAAAGCGCCGGACGTGCTTGCGCAATTAAACTTAGGTCAATTAAAGTTTTTCTCTCTCTCTCTCCCTCCCTCTCTCTCTCCCCTCCTCCTCTCTCCGTACCTCCTCGGCGCGTGAAAATTTTTAATTAAAAAAATTCATTCTATATTCAAATCGCGCCCGAAACAAAACGAAAATACGGCCCTCGGAGGCGAGATTAATAGGAGGCCGCGAGAGCTCGGGCATCCTTTTTTTCACCTGTTTAGAGGCTTTTATCCGGGAAAGTTCGACGCATTGAAGAAGGAAACTATCGGAAAAACTCTCTCCCTCGGACTTTACGATAACGCGGCGCTACGTTGCATTATCGGGAGCATTTTTCTTCTCTCTTTCTCTCTCTCTCGGCCGGAGGAAATTTTCTTCCCTCGAGCTGTGCCGGTGGAAATAAAAATATTCCGGAATTATGGACTGTCTTTTTTAAGTTCGCGGGAAAGTTGCCGCGATGAAAAACTGCTTCCAGCCTTTTAATCACAGTTCATTACGAGAGATGACCATTTGAAAGGCTCGTTCCAGCGACGGGATGGTTATGACGTTTTCGCGGAGAACGCCGCTATATTTTATGTATAAACTTTCTTGCACTTGGTACACGAGTCCATTAGATATTAATGCTTATTTCATGTAAATGCGCAAAGTCAGTCTGCGCAGCGTTAATATTCACTGTAGTGCATTAATTATGCCGGCAGCACCATTCATGCATAATTGAAGCAAACCTGAAACGACAGTTCTGGCGCATAAACAAAGTCAAATCAAGTATTCAAATACCCCGACCATTACCGCCATTAAAATCCCCGTCGATCAATTCGAGCGGAAAAGAAGCTTCGGAATTTCCCGAAAAAAAAAAGAAAAGTGGGGCTCGTCGAGAGCCGCGCTTAGTCCCGTTCACGCGCGGACACTCGAAAAATTTGGGCGCCGCGTATAATCTCCCCTCCATCTCGGCGGGCTCGTCGTTAATAACAGCCTCTCGGCCGGCACGCGAACTTTATTAGTTCGTACAAATTAAAGGCGACAAAGCAGCAGCGGCGGCGCCGCCAAAAAAGGGGTGCGCGCGGATCCGTATCACGTTCGCGAGCATGTGACGTCTGTAAAATCCCGCCCATCCAGTGGGCCGGGGCATAAAAGCCAGTCGTAAAATCCCGGGCTCGTCAGGGAGACTCCGGCCGGACGGCCGCGGCGACGTGACAAAAGCCCCGACACCTCCTAGTCAAACAATCCGAATTCAAGCAAATAAAGAGAGGAAAAAAAAGGGGAGAGGCGCGGAGGCCGGCCTTCCGAGGAAGGAGTTGGTTTTGCCGGCCCTGGCTACGCTGCCGGTGTGCTGCCGCTGCGGGTCCGTCCTTGGACTGAAAGTTTATCTTCGTTAGCTCGTAAACTAATCCTCTTTGTTAGCGCTCCGTTAAAGACCGGGGAACGAATGAACTCGTGTATTAAAATGGAGAGAAAAACAAGGTGGCGCTGATTTTATTTTGGAATTGTTCGCGAGTTAATTTCGTGCAGGTCCGAACCATTTTTACAATGGTAATTTGAAGGAGAATATCTTTTGACTGCTTCGAGTCAGGTTTACTGTTTGTGGACGCGAGAGTAGAAAAAGTTAGGTGTAGTCGGACTAAATAATAAATGCGTCAGTTTCTACGTTCTTGAATCCAAATTGCGTAGAGTTTTAATAAAGTTATCGCGGAGAACATAAAATGTTGTAGAGAATATGAATTCTCTACTTACTAATTCAGAGCAGTTTATTATCAAAGGCTAATCGGATCTGGGATTATTCTTTCCCGCGCAGAAGAGTGCTTTTGTGATGTTAAAGTAGATATGTTGTATCTTCTTTCATTGTGCTTTTCACTTTTAGCGTTGCGCTAAACTGCGTAAAAAGCAATTAGCTTAATTCACATTAAAAAAAAAATAAAATAAAATAAAATACCCATTTTACTGCCTTCATTGCATTATTTTTAATAATAATTATTTAAACGTAGAGTACTGAAGTTCCGAGAAGAGCTTATATCTGGAAATTACTTAGATGTCAAGACTAAGCTGTTAACTAATTTTAGCTGCAGTTCCTCTCATTTCTGCTTCGGTGCAATTGCTTTACGTAATAGTCTTATTTCTTAAATCCTTTCAATTGATTTAGTAGAAAAGGAAGTGGATAAGGATAGAAAATATTTATCATTATTTTCTGCGTTAATGATGAAGCTGGAGTATAATATTTATTAGAAATTTCAAAATCAATAATATCCTAAAGAAAGTGTTATTTATACTGAAACTATTAATAAGCCTTTACTGCTTTGTCTCTTTTTTACAAGTAAGAAAATTTATCATACTTTCTCTACAAAGCATCGCTAAGCAATAAATTACAAAAAGAACTTTCCTGAACGCTACCAAGAAAATATTTATATTATATTCAACACATAAAATATATTTACAATTTAATCAAAGGAAAAAGTTCGGGAAACAAAGTTACGCACAGAGACTGCATCAATCTTCAAATTGCTGTTTTATCGAAAAATGTTTGTACATTCGTTTGGAAGTTCGGATCAAAGTTTGATTTTGTCAATACCTTGAACCTATACTCGGGAAGCGTTTGATAACGGCTTTCCGGATCCACCGTAAATGGGTTGTATAAAATTGCTCTGCATACAGTATATACCTGCAGTACTCCACCGCATATAATTGCATAGCGAAAGTTTCTGGGGAAATAAAGTTTTCCGCACTTGAATAACAATTTTTGTGGCTTCCGACTTATCATCAGCCGCTTTGAAGAATGCAATCCCCGAAAAGTTTTCGGGTCGGAAAATTCGATTTAAAAATTTCACCTTGGCTGGAAAACTTCTTTTCCATATTGAATAAAAATGCGCGGTATAGATTTGCATTTTATATATATATATATATATTTATTCTGGTTGTAACATTTTGATGAGAAGCGAGAACAGCGGGGGCTATTATATTTTTAATACAAAAGCCTGATGCTTCAGTGCTTTTCTTAGAAAGAATATATACATTTTTCACAATCCGTACCGGTAAAAAAGAAACGCCCTGACCCAATGAAAACTGACTTGATCGATCAGAAATTCCACTTAAAAAAATAATTCGTTCCCGCGATATTTCTCTATAAATCTGTCAAACTCAACACCTATATATGAACGAAAAAAGATCGCATTTGCACGAGTATCGATATGTAGGCCAATTTTTACTTTGCCTATTTTTTGCTTGAAAAAGTTGTCTGAAGCACACTTCCCTTTGAAAACTTTAACGTAAACAGCTTAAAAATATTTTCAATAATACTTCATTTCATTCGTATAAAGGTAAAACTTTTTTAAATGCGAGTATTATACACTGAACGCTAGAAAAGATGCTACAAGTTTATGTATTCTTTTAATGTCAATGGCTTTAGCGACATCGAGTTTCATGCTATTCATTCAGTTCGAGTGTCAGAGTGACAAACGTTCGACGGGACCACGCAATCTAAGCAACTGCTTCTAGTAAAAAAAAAAAAATAGAACTTTGTTGAGCATTATAAAGCTAGTAATAAAAAATGTATATCAGTTTATCTCACTTAAATGTTTAAACGTTTTAACAATCAGAAAAGTGAAACGTAAATTTTTTAAATAAACACGAGTAGTAAAGTAATGAAAGCTTGTTCAAACAAAGTTTCATTCATTAAAACAGTTTCATAAAAATACTTTTAGAAAATGCGCGGAAAATATTAATCGTCAATTAAAGAGACTACGATCGATTGAACTTGAATACAAAAATAACGTTCACATAGTTTAAATAATAAAAAACTTGTTACTTAAAGTGGCACTGGTTTTTAGCACTTTTATTTATTTCAATGACTCGAAGCTCAATCGTCACTCTCCTCCGTCATTCAGAAAGAGTAATTAATTACCTTCATCAAACCACGTCCGGACTAAATAATGGTCTGCAAGCACGGACAAAAGAAATCCCTAAACACATTCCGCGCGCGGCACATTCATCAAATCCCGCGGGTGTAAAAGCAAGCGGGCCCTGGGCCCGCCAGGCCCAGCCTCAATTCAAGCTCTCCAAAGCCACCCACGGAGCTTTCAATAATTCGCGCGCACCTTTTCAATCTAGCGAAAGCTCCTCCTCCCGCAAAAGGCTTGCCAAAATAACCCCCCCGGCTATCTCTCGGCGCATTTCCTCGAAAAGCGCGCGACTAAAAACAATTGGCCCGCAGCCGAATGCGCGGTAATTGCAGTAACAATCCCCTAATTCCTCGGCGAACGAGCTCTCCTCGCTCCGCGGCGGCGGCAACCCAATTTCCATGCGCACGTGAATCGCGGCTGGCGGCAGAGTTTCCCTCCAAAAAGGCCACCGCCTCCCCCTCCTTATCGCGAGCTTTCGGTGCCTGCACACAAACACGCACGCACACACGCACACACAGACAGGTAGCAGGTTCGAGCTGCAGGAGGCGGTCGCGCAGGGCGCCAGGCTCGAGCGTTCCTTACCTGGTCTGTCGGAGCCAAGGTCGGGTTAGTAGGCCGCAGCGCTCTCCCCTCGTCTCGGCTGCTGCGCTCGAGGCTCTGGCCTCGCTCCGGAGCGGAGAGTGGCCTCCTCCTGGAGGCTGGCCACTGGCCGAACGATCCTCTCCTGCGGCCGATCGCACGGCCGAGCTCGACTCGATCTTTGCACGACGAGTGATCGGGATCGACGGAGAGAGGCAGTGCGTCGAGAGAGAGAGAGAGAGAGAGGAGGCAGGGGGCCCAGGAGAGAAGAATCGCTTCACGCGCACACACGCACGAGCACGGGCGCAGCGGCGGCCGTGCGCTGCGAGCTTCCGCGACGTACTACCGAGTATCATAACCTCTCCTTCGTTCGTCAGCCCCTGCCTGCCGCCCCCACTTTTCCCGAGCGCCCGTTTCTCTATGTGTGCGCGTGTGTGTGTACTCCGGAGGGCTCACGCGCCGAGCCGCCGCCGGCGGTAGTAGTAGTACTACGCGTTCGCGCAGGCGCTCCTCCGAGGCCGCTGCTCTCTCCCTCTCCCTCTCTCTCTCTCCTGCTCGCTCTCCCGCTTCCTTTTTCCGAATTATCGCACGCACACACCTGCGATTTATCCGGCTGTCGTTCCTGCTATTCATGGTTCGCGCCGCGCCGCGCGCTCGCCTTTTCTACTCGAGACGCACACTCGGCGTTGTCTCTCTCCGCGGCTACTATATATATAGGAATCGAGGCTCGCTGGCTGTGGTACTTGTATGGAAATTGCGCGCGGGAGTCATACATTTTTAGCGGTGGAGCCGCGGTATATTGAGTTTTCCATGCATTTGAATAAGCAGGCAGCGGCGGCTGCAGTTTCTGAAATCGACGATTCAAATTACTGCACCGAGAGCAGGACGTTCCGCAGCGGCGGCGGGCTGCTACACACGCTTTGCGAATCGTGACTTAACTTTGCGATCGTTGGGATTAGTTAGCTTTAACCGGCGAGGACTTTGTAAGCGATTCGCAAATTAAATATTTGCGACCCTTTTTATTTGAACGCCGTCGCTTCGTTCGCGGCGCCGTTACCTTATACATCAGAAACTTCCCCATCGAGTGACGGGCACGGGAAACATTTCTCTTTCGAGCAAAGGCAAAGTTACATCGGCCCTGCAATATTAAACGCGCGCTACTCGGAGGCAGTTTAGCTGCGGAGCGCGGAAAAATTTGCGCGTCCGCGACTACTTGGGGGGGCGCAAACAAAAATCCACACCTCCGGGAGAGCAGAGGGAGGCAAAAAGAGGCCGCGGTGGCGGCGCAAAAATCCCTAATTCCGGGCTTGAAAAAGGAGCTCGCCTCTCTCTCGCACACCCGTACAAAAAGGCAGAGTCGGGCGCCGGGGTAGGTAAATGTATTCTCGGCTAAAATGACAAGCTAGCTCTCTCTCTCTCTCTCGCGGAGAGGCAGAGGCAAGTCTCTCCCTCAAAGAAAGGGAACCTTTATGAATTTCCCTCCCTCTTCCCTTTTCATAGCTCGGGAATTTTATTCAGCCGCCGCCGCGGCGCGACGACCGGTTCTCTTAATTTCAGGAGCACTCTGCGTTATATTTTTTGCCGCGCGATTCGTATATACGGGAGAGCACCCTCGAAAGCTCGCGTCTTCTATCCGAGGTAAGTTAGGCGGAATTTCCCGCGGCTTACTACTCGGCTAGTTTGCTGGATCTCCTCTTATCCGGTGATTTTCCTCGCGTGTTTACCGAGGCGGGCGTCCTTCCGTCCTTTGTCCTCTGTGTACAGGGACACACTCTCGGGGGCGGCTCCGTGCAGCGACTGTTTTTCTTCCTCTCTCATTACCGTGGCCCATTTCTTCTCGCTCCTTCCTCCCCCCCGTCTGTGCGCGTAGGACGGGGCTCTCTTTTATCGCTCGATTCTTTTTGCGCTCTCTCTCTCCCCGGGGTTGCGCACACATGCGCGCGGCAGAGAGAGAGAGAGAGAGAAAAATGTCGAGGGAAAAGCGGCTGTCTTGGGGGGATCAAAACTCACGTACGTCGGGCGAAGGCGCGAAGATAATCCCGGGGATGGAGAAAGGCGGAGAGAGGAATTTGGGCTGTCGTTCTCTCGCGGATTGTCGGCTTTGGAGCCGTGTTACCCCGCGGATACCGAGATTCCAAGCTCGCCCCGGCACGATCCCAGACGCGCGCGCTCTCGAGATATTTTACAATTTCCAAGCCGCGAAATATATATGTATATATATATTGGATTCGAACGCGCGGGGAGGGGGCTTGCCTTTTTTCTCCCCCTACGCGGCCGCCTCTCTCAGCGGGATGAAAGGAGGAAGGAGATTAAGCGCGAGATATTCCGTAGTAGCGTGCGCTTCGACGCTATTGTGAATATTATAGTTGCACACGATTCTAGGTCAGCTGAAACGCTCGCTCTCTGGCTCTCTCTCTGGCTTTTGTTTTTGTTTTGCGCTGTGCATTATGTAAGAACGTTTTCTAGGGGGTGTAAAGCGCGCGAGTTATTTCGCGACAATGGCGAGAGACCGTTGGGGCAATGGGACTTCGATTACGGAGGTGATTAACGACGCGGTAAAATCTTGTCGATTACCGTAACTGGACGAGGCGCATTTGCATTCGGTCGGCGAATCAAAAATTCAAAACCGACGTCGAGCGGTAGTGGATTAATCCAAGGAATTTGGAAGCAAATATTCAATCGATACTAGTTTGCATCGAAACATAGCTCCCCACTAAGCATTAATCAATATCTTGCGTCAGACACGCCGTATTCAAATGAAACTTCATCCGAAAATGCAATCTAAGCTCTCGCATCTGCGCCCCCGATCGTAAATTAAGCTCCCGTAATTGATCCCGTAAACAACGGAATTACCGAAAACTCGAATTCTCAAAAGCCCCCCCGAATTAAAAGAGTCGCAATGCTCGGAATAATTCCCGGCGGAGCGTATCCTTTTTAAAACGAAAAACTCGAGCTTTAATTCTCCGGCCCGAGGAGATCGAGCCCCTTATTTCCCGCAAAAGCCCGCTGATAAAAACGAGTAGGATATCGCAGCGACGCTCTCTCCCTCCCTCCCTCGCCGATCTATACTCCAGCATCCGACAAAAGAATTCCGAGCGGGAGCAACAGCACGTCGTCGAGAGTAAAAACAGCTGCAGCAGAAACGTGTGCCGCGCCGCATTTACACGCTCGCGAGGCGCGCGGCGCGGCTTCGATTTTCGCCGCCTCCCCCCCCCCTGCCTCGCTCGTAAACGCACACGTGATTTTCGTACAATTGCCTTCCGAAAAGCAATCCCCGTAAACATATCCTCAATATTTAGCGGGAGCAGCAGCGAGGAACTCTCCACGCGTATCGGCTTTTTTCATCGGCCCCCCGGACTGTTGGCTGGTTGTTTACACTTCGCGCGAGATGGATCGGATAGTTAATAAAGCACGAGGCAGGGGCGGGACGTGTCGGCTTGAGAAATTAATTATTTCGGCGGCTCGTCGAAAGTTTTGCCGAGTGTGTGATGAATTGGCGGCGGGACAGGTTTTTTGTTCGTTTGTCTGACTGCGGCCAGTCGATGATGAAAGAATGATTGCTTTTAATCTCGAAGTGGAAGCTAAAGGTCGTTAGGTAGTCCGAGATGCCTTATTAATTATTGCAATTAAATTTGTTGTCGAACGATAGTCGATTGAATAAGGTTTTTTTGCGTATTTGTAAAAAAAAACCAGGTGACAGTTTCAGACGCGTCTCGCCGAACGCGACTTTATCTACTTACCAGAGTGCACAGACGCATAATCCACGTTGCCTCGTGAAATATATTCGAATTTCTTCCTTCCGGTCGGTTAAAAGGGTCAAATTTTCTTTTAAATGGAAAGTCCCCTTGCGCTGTAAAAAATAGAATAAGTTTCAGAGATTTTCCCCGAGGGTCAAATACACTATATGTCAGGGGCATTCTTTAAGGACAAACTTCGAATTTTCTCATTCTTTTATAACCGAAGTAGTTTCCTTTTATTACAGTGAATTTTTATTCATAAAAGAAATACCCTGCTTGCTATTATCTAATACGAGACTTCAATAAAGATAAATCTTCCCTTTTGCTTGTAATAATTTTCTTTACTTCCTGCAGCTGAAAAAGGTTTTTCAGTTAATAAACGAGAATTAAGAAAAACTAAATTTTATTAACCCGCAGAAGATTCGCGACGTTTGACGCAAAGAGTAGATGCAGAGTTTCTCGTTTTCGCGCTGTGCTTCGTGTTTATAACTCACAGTTTGTGCGCTTGCAGATAAATTTTTTTTATTACATCGCGTCGCAAAAGTTTCCAAATCAGTGTTTAACGAAATTATTGTACGCATAAAATAAATTTTTAAAAAGCCTCGCGACGCAATCTTTAAAGCTCGACAATAAGCATAAATTGTTCGAGCAATTTAATTTTAATTTTCTCTTTGACCAAGCGGCACTCGAAATTCCTTACCCTAATAAACGAAACCGCACGCCGTTTGTTATACTAGAATAAATTTTTAACGTAACATTTACCGTTATACTCGAGTAATTTTAGCGCAAGCTTCCCCTCCTTACTTTTAACTCGTCGCTCCATTCAGAAAACAAACTAGCGAAATTGGTTTAAAAGCTTAATAACCGTTTTTTTTTCTCCCGCTCCTCCTCTAAAAGCACTCTCCGTAAATTAAGCCATCTCTCTCTCTCTCTCTCTCGATGCCTTGGAAAGAGCAGAGCGCGACTCGGCTGTGCTCGCTGCTCGGGGCAAAGCAAAGACAGCGCGGGAGAGAGAGCTCGCTGCAGCTTCGATCGCTGTGTACGCAGAGCGGCGCATTCCTCTGCTTAAGTTACTCTTTAGCAAACTATGCGTCCCGTATAACGTAACGATAATTGGAGCAGTGTGCGAGTCGGTCGCGCGGAATTCCCGCGCTCGAGAACACAAAAGCCACCGCCGCCGCCGTCAAGCTCGAGACTTAAAGCCGAGGTATTGCTCTACTTTATGCGCGTGACGCGCCTGCAGAAAAGACCGGCGTCTCGCGGCCCGTTTCAAAGAAAATTCCCTCCTCGACCGAGTGGATTAAAGAGGGACGCGGTCAGAGGGACGATGCGAGGAGAATAAGGCGAGGAGAGAACTGCATGTAATTAGAGAGAGAGAGAGAGAGGAGCTTCCCTTTTTTTTTTTAGTTTCCATCCGCGCGCGCAACGCTCCGCTCCGAAAACCGTAATTATGCATGCGCCCGAGAGAGAGAGAGACCTTTGGTCCGTTCGCTCGAGTTTCGGCTCCGCTTGGAGACGCGATGCTGAGCGGCTTCGGCGCCGTGTTTTCCACGGAGAGAAGGTCATTAGATGTAATGAACAATTGGTTTTGTTACGCGGTGCTTCGGGGCCGGAATTTCGTTAGTTTTGAAATGTTAATCCCGACTGAGCTGGCAGAAGAGCGCAAATATTATGACTTTACACCTTGACTTTGCTTCGCGGCAAAGTTGATTACGAACTTTTTGAAATTTCAAATTATTCTGAATTGGAAATTTTCCCGTTGGAAAAATAATATTGTACTTCTGCGGCCGCATCTCTATTCATGTAATGCAAAACTCTTTTCCTTCCGTAGAATAATAAAAATAAGAATCGCTTCTGCTTTGGAAAATACGCGACGGGGTCGTCTATTCAAAACAATTGAAACCGCAAGGAAGAACAATTGGTTTCCATTTCGTATAGACAATTAAATAAATAAAGTGGTACAACTTTTAAGATAGAAATTTATCGCAGAGTAGAAAAGTTGAAAACTACGGTAACAACAAAAGTATATTGTACAAGATCGATTCACCGATATCCCGGAGAAGGGAGAGCAGGGACAAAAAGAGAATAATAAATAAGGGGACGAGTAAGAGATAAAAAAGTTATTTGACTAATGAATTCTATATATTATTGTCGTACTTGCGAAAGAAAATTCATGGCGGGCATTATGTAACGGAACTGAAAAATAAAAATGCTCGAATCAGGCTTTACGCAAGACGTAAAACAAAAGGGGGATTCAGGTAAAACAGGGACAAAAGCAAAAAGGACGAAAAGCCGCGTCTAATGATTAATATATATCGTAACGATTCTTTTGCCAACTAAAAGCCGACGCTTTAAAAAAAGATCTCATTAATCCCCCCCGGAATCTATACGTCAAAAGCTCCACTTTTCACAAAGCCGCGCACAACAGCGAAACCAGCCGTGCAAAGATCGAAAGCTCCGGTCCCCCGGAAGCCCCGCGAGCGAGCAAACTAACCGAGCGCCAAATTTTCCAAAGCGCCGCGCAACGAGCTTTTCAATAGCGGGCCAGAAAAAAAAAAATTCAAAACCGCGCGCTCCACTTTCAGCGGAGGCCAAAAGAAGCCATCTCGCTCGCAAAATAAAAGCTCGCCGCTCTCCCGTCGATATCTCCCGATGCCGCGGCCAATTCGCACTCCGTGAATTTTTGGCGCTCTCCGTGCATCGTCCCCCGCAGCTGCGACCGAAGATACAGAAGCAGCAGCGGCGGCGGCGGCAAAGACAAAGAGAGGGAGAGAGGCGCGCGCGCTGTGCCGCCGAATCGATAAGCGCTGTGGCGGACCACCTACCGCCGCCACACACCAGCCCCAGCTCCTACCCTCCCGGCGCTTTTCCGCGCTCTCGTTTTGGGCGCCGCGCGCGGACCGTTTTTCCTCGCCCGCGATCGAGGGGACACCGCAACACGGCCGACCGAACGACGGCATTACCACTCGTCCGACTCGAGCATCTCGCGGCACTCTTTGTCCCTTTCGTCGGCCGTTAGGTAGCGGCTATATATACTTTGCCGGAAAACTGCGCCCGGGAAAAATGTTCCGCCTGCTTTTTTAAGCGCGACGGTTGCTTTTGCTGGCCGGAGCTCGGAGGTAGACTTAAAGGTCGAGGAGCTTCGCGGGAATTGAAAATTTCAAGAGGGCTACTCTGAAAAGTTGGCGGCGGGAAATGCTCTATTTTCTTCTTTTTTTCGGTCTGTTAAAGCGTTTTTGCTACTTAGGCAACTTGCTTACCTTTTAAAACTTCCGAAAGGGTTTAAACATGTGAACACTTCGGCCCTCTAATACGTTTATTTGCCCGAAACTGTTTGAAAAAACTTCGGTAAATATAGAACGATATTGAAAATTAACATTGTCGCCGTTACGGCTGCACATTCAATTTGACTTAAAAATCAATCTGCAAAGTGTTCCTGAAGCTTAACAAACCTGTTTCATACAAAATATTATAATTATTTTTTTACGCCCCTCCTAATTCTCGTGCGCAACACTCGTAATGCATGTTTATGAAAATATAGCACGAAAGGGAGCTATATTTACGCTTTCATCGCACGTATGCAAAATGTAATGGAAACAAGTAGGATCGACCTAAGGTTTTCTGCGCCAAAGCAGGCTCTCGCATGCATTTTATGGGAATTTGATCTTGCCATTATACCAGAAGAATTTCTCGGCCGAGCTCGAATACCACCGCTATTTTCGCATTACTCAAATTCGTGCAGCGCGCGAAATGTATCCCGCGCCGACTGCTTCGGAAAGTCGGAAAAGTTTTCGAAAAGATAAATACTGTCGATGGCTCTCTGTATTCGAAGGGGGAGCAAAAAATATTTGAATTTTATTTTGTGCGCTGATTGGGTGAGCAAACAATTTGTACGGAGACAAAAAATTGTTCCTACGTGTATTGACGGAATCAAAAGAAAACACGTACTCGTGACTGTTTCAGTTAAAAATTTTTTTTTTTATTCTTTACGGACAATAAAAATCGTAGAGAATTAACAAATTTACGTGCGCAAAGCCAACGAAGAATTAAAAATGAACGAGCGTCAATTTTGCAAGCTCTGAAAAATATTGTCGACTAATAAGACGTCGTTTTATTTGAAATCGTTAAAAGATTTGCAAAACAAATAAATGCATCAAAGGGAGTTTATCTTGTTGCTTGTACTTTTAGTCTGAGGCATCGACAAAGTTTCGGAAAGCGTGACTCATAGTTATGATCCAACTACCTAGTAAGGCAAGTTTCGAAAGTAGTCGTACCAAAATCACTCTTCCGTTTACGAATTCATCGAACATTCTAACTTGTGTCCGACTGTCTTATGTAGTTGCAGTTAATTGATCCTCGTCGAGCAAGACAAAACAATTTGTGCAAAATGGATCGGGGGGCTTTATTGAAAAAAAATAATTTTCTAAACATGTAATAATCTTTGAAACTCGAGGGCTTTAATTATTCGGAGTTTTAATATTTTGCAGTGTACATGAAGAATATTTAACTTTAAGCAAAGTTAGCACTGGGAAGAAGCAGAATTTCGAACGAGGAATCGCGTTGAAACTTTAATAAACGTCTTCAATAGTACAAAATCAAATAATTGGAAAACCCAGCTATAGTTTCAACCAGCCCTAAAATTAGAAAAAAAAACTAACGAGTCGTCTAATCGTTTATTCAACAATTTGTAACTATTACACGAAACAACCCCTAAGCGATAAAAATAATCGTATTTGCATGTTAACTAACAAAGTGAATTACATTTCGAATACATCTGGTTCATACGCAATCCCAGTTAGAATCTCAGCCAAGATTTATTGCTTCGAAATCGTAATTTCCAAGGGAACAGCAAATAAAGAAGTAATTCCGCGATAAATAACGTTCCGCGGGCGAGAAATAAAATCACGCTTTACGACGAATGCTTAATGATACCATTTCGAAATGCATCCGAGAGAGAGAGAGAGAGAGAGCAGCGGCAACAAAATGAAGAAAGCGCGCGCGGCGGGTGTAAAAGTCCGCCGGAGGGAGAAAGAAAGTTTCGATTAATCAACGACAGCGCGATGCGCCGAGCGCGCGCGCCCAAGGAACGAGAGAGGGAGGAGAGAAAAAAAAGGCAAAAATTCCATCGCATCCATTGCGGGCAGGCTCTCGCTGCGAAAATAAAGGAGCAAGACAAACTCGCGTCGCGCACGCGAACCCACCTGGAAAAAAACTACCTGCCCCGCGCGCGAATAAAAAATGTCTCTCTCTCTCTCTCTCTACTACGCTCCGTTTACACGCGAAGGAATGCAAAACGCTATAAGCGGAAAAAACTGCCGCTGCACGACGCCTTTGAGGCCTGACCGACAGGAAAACAAAGGCGGCGCGAGAGGTAAGGCTGTCCCGGGGGCGATTGATGGGGCAGCGATCAAAGGCTGCTTTTTAATGTGCTTTTGAAATTTTCTCTGTAACTGGAATTTTTTGTTTTTTTATATTTAGCCTTAAATTAGATTATTTGCATCCGTTCTAAAATGAGAAAAATTTCAAAATTTATTACAGGAAGCTGTGTTAAGTTGATACAACACGTTTTTATTTTGTTTATTTGTTTTATTTTATTGCACACATTATTAGTGCACTTCAGGCGAGGACTAATAATAAATGATCAAATAAGTTTACTGAGCGCAAGGTTTAAACAGTTACCTGTGAGAAACTTTGCCACCAGAGGCAGTAGCTTACAGATGTAATAGTAACGGCTGCTTTTGGATCGATCTGCACATTTTAAATGAATAAATTGTTTTTATTTTAAAAATAAAATATTATAGATTCAAGATTTTTTATAAATATGAATATATAACTGTATTAGGTTATAAATATTTATTATTTACATACTGCGAGGAGAATATTCTTTAAATTACAGTAACCATATGTATATATGTTAAACTACACTATAATAAACGATTATGATAAGAAACAAAATTTTTTTACTAATAATTTATTACATTAATATTATTTCTGTAAATTAATGTATTCATTCTTTTCATTATCAGTTGGAAGCGAATAATAAATAAATAGTTTTTCATTTAATTTAAAAGTTGCGCCTGCAATTTTATTGGCTACGTTACTAAAATGGCTGATTTCAACGTCGACAATTCAATTTAGATATATTTTAAATTAGAAAACGCCAACACGTTCTCGTACTTTTTCAAAAAGAATAGCATCAAAGAGTACGGTAACTTTTACAAAATGATTAATTATTAAATTAAACTAATTCAACGTTTACTCTACGTTTTAGATGACGTATAAAAACCGCTATGTAAAGCCGCTTACTTACCGGCCTCCATATTATTTTAGGACCTGCAGCTGTGAAGTAGGGTAGCTGGCATTAATCGAGAAACAAAAAAGTATCTTCAAGGGCAAAAAAAAGAAGATTTTTTCTCTCCCCTCTTCATTGCGTACAATCGATAAAAGTAAATCCATTCGAATTTCCAGGAACGCATGGAAACAAACGAGCATGGACGGCGTTTTGATACGTTACCCGTTTTGTAAACGCGCCTTGCGGAGTTGCATTTCCCACATGCGCACTGGCGCATGCAGTAGATAGCGGCACCGCGAGCGAGACCGCGACAGTAGCATACAAGCTCGTTTCCTAGCTTTCTCCCGGTCGGGCGCATGCGCACAGTGCACATACGCAAGCGGTTAACGCACACAGTGAAGCGTTTCCCGGGGCGGGAACACACGACAGCGATAGAGCGCTTAGCGGGGACGATCTAACGCAACGTCGAAGAGAGACGGCGCGAGAGAGAGAGACGACGCTCGTTTCGCCGCTCGGTGCAATATACGGGCGCCCGCGCCGCGCTACACCACGAGCTCTCGCAAAACGCAATACACCATCGAGCCAAATCTCACGCACCTACACACGCACGGACGCACACCGGCACACGCCGTACAGTCTGCCTCTCTCTCTCTCTCTCTAAGTTCGCTATATATCTCGGCTGCGTGTGTAATTTTCGTGGCTACGACGACGGCGACGACGTGTGTGCGTCGCGTGTGCGCGCGCGCCGGGCACCAAGAGGCATTCCCCAGCTATCAAAGTCCCAGCAGCTTTGGCGCACCCCCGTCTCGTGTCTGTAGGAGCAGTGAACGGCGTAACGGACACGCGCGCGTCCGCTCACAGCAGTAGAGCGTGATATCGCGCGCACGCAGCACACCGCCGGTCGTCCATTACTACTAGTAGACCCGGACTAACGGCAGAGCCGCTAAGACGATGGGCGCCTACCTGTCTCAGCCCATCACCGAGAAGGTCTCCAGCGACCATACCGGTAGGGACCTCATCTGCGGCGCCAGCTCGATGCAGGGATGGCGCATGAGCCAGGAGGTAAGTTGTCGCCGCGTGCGAGCGGCCAGGCCGAAAGGCGGCACGCCGACAGTAGAACGAGCTTCGTTGATGCGTGCTTCTCTGCCTGCTTAGAATCTCTAGTCTGATAAACTTTTCTAGTCTTGACCATCAGAGAATTTTCTACTAATGAGATTTGCTTTTCCAGGATGCTCACAATTGTGAAATAGGATTCGATGAGGATGCATCGTTGTTTGCTGTGTACGATGGTCATGGGGGTCATGAGGTAGCTGCCTACTGTTCTGAGAACTTACCCGAGTATATTAAGCAAACAGAAGCTTACAAAAGAGGAGACATGAAGCAGGCACTCATCGATGCTTTCTTGGGCTTTGATGCTACACTTGTATCACCTGAAATTGTTAGCATTCTCAAAGAAATAGCTGCATCAAAGTTACCTGCTGTCCAAAAACCAGTGGAGGATGATGATTCGGGTAAATTTTGATTTGTTTCTCTGTATTTAAGGAGATGTCAAATATTATGCATCTATAAATTTAGAATCTGCAACATCTGTAACAAAATCTAAAAATTTGATTCATTGTCATTTAAAACAATTCATAAGTTCTTACCTTTTAGTACTTATACTATTTTTTTAAAGATATAAGGAAATATTAAAAATTCATTACAATACCTCCTTAAATAATATAAATTTTTCTATTTTATATTGTTTATTATAATGTATTTGTCTTTCATAATATAGATGTCGAAGAAAACGTAAACAATCTTTGCGCGGAAGCAATAATGCCATTAGGCGAAGTAATAGCTAAATATCAAGAAGAATTAATGAATCCTTGCTTAAGAAAATTAAATAATGAAAAATCTACTAGTCTATCACAAATTCCAACTCCATTTTTACTTCGAAGTCGAAGGTTTTATAAAGACAAAGGAGCTTGTTCTTCATCTGGTGCTGGTTGTTCTACTTCATCCTCATCATGGAATACAAATGAAGCAGATGTGAGTAGTTCCAGTCAACCTTGCGAATTATCATCTTCATCTTCAAATAGAAAAGTTGTTGATTCAGCTGGTAGTAGTGAAGCAGATCAAGTATTAGATTCTACTACAAGTAATGGTGATGTCCCACGCACATCTCAAGTTGGCTCTTCTGCAGATGCAGAAGCAGCTAAAATATCATCAGAAATGCCAGATAGTTCAGAAGATATTGATGATAACGTTTCTCCGAGTAAGGCTTCTCATTCAAGCTGTTCTTCTAATGAAGCAGAAATAAATGGAGAAAAACCAAGTAAAAGTTTTGAAGCAGCAGATAGTAGTAAAAGTAGTACAAGTGATAATGAATGCAGCAGTTCTTGTGCACCATTAGAGAATGGTGAAGCTGAACAACAAGAAAAAATTAGCAGCAGTGGCCGTAGAAGAATTCAAGTAACATCAGATTTTTATAAAGATTTATTAAATAGGGAAGTAGATGATTCTGATGATGATGACGACGACGACGACGATGAAGATGATAATTTCGAAGGCCATCCAGAAAGGTACTTAAACCATTTAAAAACAGTTATCAAGTAAAATTTATTAAAAGCTTAATATTTTTGTAATAATACTGTATCTGTAACACGAAAAAATAATAACTTGTCTCTTTTATTTAAGTGATGACGACGAGGACGAAGAAAATGATAGTAATGCAGATGATGATGAGGATGATGATGATGACGACGACGAAGATGATGAGGATGAAATAGATACTGCAGGAAATGAAGAGGTTTGTATATGTGCAAATAAAAACATTTATAAATAAATTTATATTAAAAAACTTTGTACGATATATATCTTGTAATTCTTTACATACATATATTTGTTATAAACAATAATTTCATCTTTTATCATTCGCAGCCTGGTGTAGACAGTGGATGCACAGCAGTAGTAGCTCTCCTTAAAGATAAAACATTGTATGTAGCTAATGCAGGTGATTCTCGATGTGTTTTATGTCGAAATGGCAAAGCAATTGAATTAAGTTTCGACCACAAACCAGAGGATCAACCAGAAATGGAGCGTATAGTTAAAGCAGGTGGAAAAGTTACCAATGACGGTAGAGTAAACGGTGGGCTTAATTTATCAAGAGCACTTGGTGACCACGCTTACAAAAAAAATAAAGTTTTACCACCGGAAGAACAAATGATAACTGCATTACCGGATGTAAAAACAATAGAACTGCACCCTGATGATGAATTTATGATTCTGGCCTGCGATGGTATTTGGAATTTTATGCAAAGTCAACCGGCAGTCACTTTCATTCGTCAACGCCTAATGAAAGGATACAATCAACTTTCAAAAATTTGCGAAGAGGTTCGTTATTTAATATTTATAAAAATAATTTTTGATTTAAAAACTAAACAAATAAAAAAACAAACGTTATTTAATTACAGCTTTTTGATCATTGTTTGGCCCCAACTACACTTGGTGATGGAACAGGCTGCGATAATATGACCGCTATAATTGTTCAGTTCAAACCGATAAAACAAGCCTCAATAGATCGCAATTTACCTCTACAAAATTTATCAGATTCATCTGATGACGAACCTAGAACATCAGAAGCTACGTCAGAAGTTGCACCGGACACTAACAAAAGGCCTGCAAATGATTTAGTAGAGGAAGAAACTGACAAAACCGAAGAAAATGTGATAGACGAATGTAAAAGATTTAAAACGTGCTGAGGATATCGAAAATGAAACACATAAAAACTAAACTGCGAGAGCTGTTGCATTGAATGTGAATTTTTGTAAAATTATAAAATTTGTAAAGCTGTGAATTTATTTTACGTTCATAGCAATTATCATATGTTATAGTTTTATGTATAAAAGAATGTATCAGCGTTGAATATTGGTGATGGACTGATAGGCATTTGGAGCACATGAGGATGATATATACCTCTTACATAACATTTTTTTTTTTTTTTTAAAGTCATAAATACCAATAATTATTTTTAGTTTACGCACTGTAAAAATTTTAACAAGTTACAGAAAACTTCGAATTTGAAATTATTTTAGATAATCGGCTGAGGTATGTAATTACTTACATTAACAAAATGACGTTCGTTATGTCTATTTTTTGATTTTTCTAGATTGTAATATTTTATGAAGTTTAGATTATAAGTAAGTTAGTTAAAAAAAGCCTAAGCATTAGAAAACTGTAATGTAACCTATTACAGAAATTACTATTAAATTTAACCGTACAGATAACTTTACTTGTATCAACGCAAGTCTATAACATCTAAACATTTGTTTTTTACGTTTTTATGACAATTTATGTGTTTCATTAACTATATCATTTATGCTAAGCCATTAAAATGCACATTTTCGAATTTCTTAAATATTATCCCATATGCTCCATCAGTAACAAGGTTCAACTTTAAAGAAGTTTGCATAATTTATGAATCACTTTATAGTGCATGTCTTTTCCATTATTTGTCAAATGACTGAAAAAATTATGCAAAGATATCAAATTTATTACGAAAGAAACTATTTTGATCTTTTAATTCATCGAACTATCGCTCTCCTAGGCGTGTAATGTACATATTTATAAAATTAGCCTGTAGAATTTGTACTTGTAATTCGAAACAAGATCATTTCTTATTTTTATTGTATTAAATAAAGTTTATTTTTGAATCCCTGTCACAGTATTGTATGGATGCGTGACAATAGTCTCTACGTAATATAAATATATAAACTACAATCGAACTAGAAATTCGTTGTAAATTCTCAAATTAAAAAGAGTAATTTGTAATATTAAAGTCGTGCGTTTGTTGTTTAAGTAAATGTAAAGAAGGAAAACAAAACCTCGATCTTTTATAAAAAATGAATGGCATTCATTCTTTAAAAAAAAGTCAATGATATTATTATGCATGATCTAAACCTAACTGCCCTGTTTATACAGTACAAAAATGTATTTTTGCTCTAAATTGTAATTATAGAATTTTTTACTGCATTTGCGATAAAAAAAAGTATCTTTTCCTTACATTTATATAGAACATTAAGTGTTAGAATATACTAATTATAAATTTTTCTTACATTGTTTGAAGCAAATTTTTTAAAATTTGTTTAATGAAATTAGATTACAATACATCTAACGCAATAAAAATATATTTTAGTGCACTTATTTAAACAAAAAAAAAATAATTATTAGAATCATTTAAAATTAAAATCGTAAAAAAATTGTTAACTTTCATGATACTTATTCAAATATACTTTTGCTACTAGAATAAAAAATTTAAGTCAATTTGTAGTTTTAAATTAATACAATTATGTACGTACGTAAGTCATATTGAGTTACTGGAGAAACGTAGAATTTTAATTTATTAAGATATTCTTAAATTTTTAATTATTAGTTTTACGTATTTTTAAAGTTTAGTAAACATGAAAAGTATTTTAAAATATAACCAAACGCATATAAAAATACTGCCAAGAAAAATGAAAGACGTAAAAATTCATTCAAAATTTAAACGGCTAAATTATTAATTTAAATGTAAAAACAAAGAAATGACCGCAATCTTTTACATTATTTTATACGAAAGCAACATAAAAAAATATACAATTGTAATAACGTGCCTTCCTGTTTTAGGTATTCTTTTCAATTTTTCTTATGCACGTATTTTTACCATTATAATAAAACCTATCTTTATTACTGAGAACATTGTACGCAAGTGCTTACCTGCAGATTCAAAATATTAATACAAATGTAAGTCAATAAAAATCTTATATTTATTAGCTCAAAAATATTGCAATAAGAAATTTTTTTATTAAATATGTAGAAATTTTAATTTCATTTAATCGAATTTTCAATGATTTTAATATAATCATTAAATCTCAAAGCTAAAATATTCTTTTATTAAAAACCATTTTCTTTTAAATAAAAGTATCATCAGTGTTTCCAGAAAAGTATACGGGCTTATTATCTTGTATACTTTACTGATATAACAATTTTCGTAATATTTTTTTTAAAATACGGAATTCTTTTAAGTGTAAAAATAAAATATTTTTTTGAATTATTGCTAATAATCCATTCTTGTAAAATTTTTATTAATAAATTTAAAAAATGTACATTCACTTAATCATATTGATAAATAATAGAAATACTTGGAAATAAAAGTTGATTTCGGGGTTTTAACCTCAGAAATTATAAAAGAATTATTTTAAAAACACAAATAAAAACTTAATTAGATGTCAAATGTTCAATAGTCTCAAGCTGTTCCATTTCAATCTTTTTTAAGGATTCGTATTCAACGCGTAGCCTTTCCAATTCCATTGATTTTTCCAATACAAGTGCCTATAAAACCAATAAAGTATACGAGATTTAAATTTGTTGCAATAACATCGGCCTCATAAATAGATAAAAATTACCTCTAATTGCTGTTTCTCTGCGTCGTGTTCTTTAGTTACAGAATGTAACAAATTACGAATACCTATTGAGCGCATTTTTTCTTTTTCTACTTCGTCTGCTAAGTAACTCATTATTTTAATGAATTCCTCGGCAGCTTTATGAAAATCTCCAATTCCTGCAATAATTTATAATTTATAAATCTACTATGTTTCTTTAATTTATGCATTTATTAATATTAAGATTAATTTTAAAAACTGTTCTTATCCTAAATAGTTATACCATTAAGAAAAAGAAACACTTTCTAAAGGCAAAAAACACATCAGTGGTGCAATTATAAAAAAGGACCCTCTTAGTGCGCATCTAAGTAAATTACGCAGCAAAATTTCTAACTTACTGGTCACAAAAGTTTGACATTCTTCTCTCAGCTTATCGGTTTGTGATGCCACTTCTGGCTCCAATACGCGAATTTTCGCGAGATCGTCGAGGAAGAGACCATACTTCTTCAGCGAATCTGCCATGTTTGCGCTTCCTCAAAACCACCCTGGTTACTAGGTTTCCTAAGTCAAAACACAAATATCGACAACGCGCCGACGCAAAACAGGGCCTTTTACGAACTTTACATTATAATTTATACGGTAGACGTTGGATTAAACGTTCACCAGAAGATTTCTTGCGTGTAAGAAATTTGTTCTAATAACAATCGGTAGCTGCATAAAATCGATCGTTTGCCTTTGTACTTACAAAATGGTAAGGTTAAATAATTTTCTTCGTCAAAGTAAATTTTGATAAAGATAATAATGGTATATATGCTTTAATTAATTTTATGTTCGTTTAATTAAATAATAAATATGTAAATTTTGACTTTTAATGTTTAACAATCAAATCTAATTCGAATCATTATTTTTTTTCATTGCCGTCATATATCAACTAATTTTTTTTATTTCCAAAACTTTTTACATTTAACGTTAAATTTGATGCAAATGTTGTCTAATTGAATTATAAACATTTTTACATTGAAGTAAAAGTCTAGTTTGTTCAATTAATGATGCACAAATCCAAGTTGAATTATACGAAATTGTGAGTGAAAAATATTGTGAAATAAAAATTTTTTAAACTATTATTCTGCATTTTCCAGAAATTTGAAAATATCGTAAAGAATAGCAGCGCCCTCTATAAAGATTCCGTTGCCAAATGAAGCCGCCATAAATGGCGTGGCAGCTGCGGCGCAGCTGCCCGTAGGGAGCCAGCGGTGGTCGGTTTCTCGAACGTTTCTCGTTCGTTCTTCGTTCACTTTTTCAGGGACCAGCGGAGGGAATAGATCGTGGACTGAAACGCTGAGCGAATTCGGTCACCGATTAAGATTTTATTTCGCGAAACATATTTAAACATTTTATTTATTTGACATCGCCATGTAAAATAGGTTTAATTCGGTATTCTTTATTTTTCGGGAGGACGAAACCATTTTTCTCCAGTGGACTAAAGGTGAGAGAATATACTGTTACAATAGGTTACGCATTAATCAATTTTGTAATCCACGTACATCGATTTTTCGCGACAATATTTTAATCGATTTCTCTGCAAGTAGTTCTTGCATAAACATTTGCGTTGTGATTACTAGTAGTATTTTTGTAATTTAATTTGCCAATTTTAAAAAACTTTGAAAATTCAAGAAGTATAAATTCACGTGTGAGATTTTTCATATGATGACACTTTCAACCGAAATAATGAGAATAAATGATTATTATTCACATGCACTACCAACTGAGATTAAAAACTATAAATATATTTAATTTTTTATTAAAAATTTATGAGAAATGAAAATATCGTATTTTTTGTATGTTACAGGCACTTCCAACAGGAAAGAGGTGAGACTGCGAAGCGTTCGTAATAATAGAATACTTATTAATTGTTAAAAGTGTAAAATTAAAAAAAAATTTGTTTTTAAGAATGTATAAAATTTTGACATAAATAAAAGAACTTCAAGATAACATAGAATTTTTTTTTCATTGCAGTGAATTTTCTTTCTTCAAATGATTGGCCTTATCGATCCATATAATACAGAAATGATTTAGAGAATACTCCTTTAAATGTTCTAAGTTATTTTCAAAAGTTAACTAGTTGAATTAGACATTTTTTATTTTGTATAAGATACAAACACAAAATATACCACAATGAGTACAATACTAGAAAAAATTGCGGCTATTGAAGCTGAAATGGCCAGAACACAAAAGAACAAAGCAACTTCTGGCCATTTAGGTTTATTAAAAGCAAAACTTGCCAAATTGAGGAGAGAGTTGATCACTCCAAAAGGAGGCGGTGGAGGTGGCGAACAAGGTTTTGAAGTTGCAAAGACTGGTGATGCTCGAATTGGATTTGTTGGTTTTCCGTCGGTTGGAAAATCTACACTACTCAGCACACTAGCTGGTGTTTATTCAGAAGTTGCTGCTTATGAATTCACCACACTTACAACAGTTCCTGGCTGTATCAAGTACAAAGGAGCAAAAATACAGCTTCTAGATCTTCCTGGTATCATTGAGGGTGCTAAGGATGGTAAAGGTCGTGGACGACAAGTTATAGCTGTTGCAAGAACTTGTAGTTTAATATTTATAGTTTTAGATGTTTTAAAACCCTTAGGGCACAAACGATTAATAGAACATGAATTAGAAGGTTTTGGAATCCGACTGAATAAGCAGCCACCAAACATTAATTTTAGAAAGAAAGATAAAGGAGGTATAAATTTACAAACCACTTGTATGCAATCAGAACTTGATCTAGAAACTGTAAGAACAATTTTGTCAGAATATAAAAAACATAATGCTGATATTACGCTTAGGTATGATGCAACATCAGATGACTTAATTGATGTTATTGAAGGTAATCGAATTTATATACCTTGCATTTATTTACTAAATAAAATAGATCAAATTAGTATCGAAGAACTTGATATTATCTACAAAATACCACATTGTGTACCAATTTCTGCACATCACAAATGGAATTTTGATGATTTATTAGAAAAAATGTGGGAGTATCTGCAACTTGTCAGAATTTATACGAAACCTAAAGGTCAACTTCCTGATTATAATTCACCGGTTGTATTAAATAAGGAAAGGCGAACTGTTGAAGATTTTTGTAATAAACTTCATCGAACAATTGCTAAGGAATTTAAGTATGCCCTTGTATGGGGTTCTTCAGTGAAACACATGCCACAGAAAGTTGGAAAAGATCACGTTCTAAATGATGAAGATGTTGTACAAATTGTAAAAAAAGTGTAGTTCATGACTGAAATACGAAAGCATTTGAACTGTACATGTAAAATAAATCTCTTCAGCTTTATTTTATTTGTGATTTCTTATATTTAAGAACTAATAGATTAAGTATTTTGTACGAAAAGCCGTTAATGATAGTATTTTACTCAATATTGTTTGTACATTTATAAGGTTGGCAAATGAATTTGAGCAAGAAGCACATCTGTAATACAGATCTGTAAAATTATGTCATAAGAGACAAATCTAATATGCAATGAACATGAATAAATTGTTAGGAAAAGGTATTTTTATCCGGATTAGCGACACAATACAATTTATAACTTTTGTTGCATCTTGTAAATAATAAAAACTAATTTAAAGTAAAGTTTTTACTTGATTTTATTTTTCCTTCATTTACATATAAGGTACTTAAGTATAAAGTTTTATACAAAACAGCAGTTAATAGCAGTATTTTTTCAATGTTAGTTATGTATTTTACTACAAAGGAAATAACTGTAAGTGCAGAAAATGTAGTAACAAATTTGAATTTATTGATAAAGAAGCGCTAACATTGCTTCAAATAATAAATACATACAATCTAATATTGTTTGTAAAAAATCTTGAATATCAATGTTGATCTGAATGAAAGTATTCCTTTTATTTTTCAAAAAATATTTAACGCAAATTAAACAAAAACTTCATCATTGAGATTCAAGCTTTATTGTCTTTTTTGTAAATATTGCTATAAATACAACAAAAACTGTTTTTGTAAAGTAAATTACAAAATATAAACTTGATTTACGAAACTATATGTAAATGTAGCTGTTTACAAAGTAATATTTACAAATATATTCGAGTTATAATTAATTTCTTACTAGGTTCTACATCATACCACATCACTGGGTAACTGATGTACAATTTTAAACTTATCACAATAAAGAAAGATAAACTTGCATCATTTTTGCATAACGCCAGTTATTTCTTATAATATATGTTTCTTTCTGAAAAGACTAAAGGAGTTAATTTGTACAATACTGCTACTGTGTTGGGATGAGAATTACTGTATGAAACGTCATGGTATTAACTAATTCACGTAAAAGATTCAAAGATATTATTAATCGAACTGGAAATACGAAACCAAAACATCCACTGACTTACACCCATTAATACAATTTTATCTAAGTTTGATTTTGAGTAAAATTTTACGCAAATCCTGAATATAGATCTTGAATATAGTATCCAAATACAAAGGTTGAATTCTTGAAATTGCACAAATTTTTTGCTGCCAAAATAAACGATGTTTAATTATTTTAACAAAAGTAGTACAGTCTTTATACATATAAAGTTCTTTTTGGTATACATATCCAATTAGTTAACATTACTATATTTTTTAATAACAATTATTTCATAAAGCTTCAAGACATTGTTCAAGTATTGTATTAATAATCTTAAAACTTAAACTTTGCTAACTGTGAATTATTAAATTCAGTTTATTATAAAAGACAACTATAAATTTTAAATTAAATAATTTGAATATATTCAATAAATAAATAAATTATATTTTTTTAGAATACAGTTCATTTTAAGATTTCAGTTACGATACTTGACAATATCTTAAAAACAATTCTTAAACAAAAAGATAGACTAATCGCGCATTAATTAATTACTAATAAAAATACAAAATATTGATTGTATGCTTACAATTAAATGAAAAAAGTCGTAAGGAATTAATTTTTACAAAAGCTCTCTCGATACGATGAGACTCACATACGCTTACACGTAAGTGGTGAATACTAAAATATATTGTCTTTAAATCACGATTTTTACATTAATAAACGTTAAATGTTAAACATAAATTATACAAAAGATGGAAGAGCTACTCATAATTTGAAATTTTTCTAGACCATCACTGCTTGATGATTGGTTACAGCAAGACGCAATCAACGAAACTAACATAATAGTCAACGGCCAATTCAGTTTTCACAGTAATAATTATAACAGCGTAAAAACGTTTCTTCAACGTTGTTATCTTTCATTATCATTTATAAATATTCTGGGTAGAGATTCATTATTTTTAAACAACTCCAAAAAGCTGAGGGTGCCAGCTCAACTATTTACGATAAATTCAAACTAACGTCACTGATATACATATATATTTATATATATAAATTCATCATAAATCATTTTTAAAAACATTTTAAATCGTGAATATAGCCAAAATTGTTTTTAAAAGTACTAAGACGGCTTTCAAAAACTTTGTGCAGTTTACTTAAACTGAAGCACCAAATTTATAATACCAATATTAACGATATAATATTGTTTGTTAAACATCTCACCAGTGGCATATCGTTATCGAAAGATCATCGAAAAATTCATTTAATCTATACATTAAGAATAATGACTTAATTTTTTTCATTTTTCTCAACAATGACTATATAACTGCAAGTACTGAAAAGTACCTTCGATAATAAAATTATTACAGTAACGTAGCCAGACCTTTTATCCAAAGAAATCGCTCGAAAAACGAAAAGAAACAACTTTGTCGACGTCCGACCGCGTTTTAATTATTTGGTCCTTTTACACTATTATAGCACTTATCATTAGGAAAGTAAATAATGCCTCTTTTTGGTACCAGTAAAGTAGGCCTACTTGGATTCGGTATCATAATTTCATTTCCCAGAGGACAATATGGGCGTCGTTGCTGTTCGGATCCTTAAAAGCGTGCGCTGACTTTTGATTCTTCTCCTCTTTCTGTGTCAGTCCATGCCTCCAATTTACGTATCCACGACCTCCCATAAGAGTTAAAACTGTGCGCCTCGGCTGATCCATTTGTGACGACTTGCCGGCAGGAGGCTTCTTTTTGGGTTTGTTCAATGTTCTGTTTTCCTGTACGGGTATGGGTGTCGAAGTGCCGTTGACGTGGTTAGCTATTATTGCATGTGGTTCGTGTTGTGGGCCGTGTCTGCTGGCTGTACTGCTATTTCGAGACAATTTACCAGCCTTCAGTGACAAATTCTCTTCAGAACCGGATGATGTATAAAGCGAACTCGCATGAGAGTCCACCGACCAATTCGACAGATCCAACGAGCGCGGCCTGGTGATTTTCATTTTCAGCCTGCGGTCCAATGTGCTGACCTTGTTGGGGATGGCCAGTTCAGGGTCACTTCGCCTGAGCGTTTCATATACTGGATCCACGACGGTGCCACCTTCGTTATCGTAGTCTGTAATGTTCATGAGGTCACTATAAAGACCGTAGACATCGCAATTTTCCCCCGAACTTTGAGAGCTTGACATTGAACTTGACAGGAAACCACCGCCACAACCTGAGTAGACAAAATAAATATTGAATGTTTAGTTTTGAATCAGAAGAATATTTTCAAATAAAATAATATTATTATAATTATTATTACCTAATCCGCGAGGAAGAGTTTTTGATCCTCTGTATTCATTTTCCTTACTGCGTTTACGTCTTAAAAGCACGGGGCTGTTTGCGAGCTGTTGCTTGAATTTGAGCATATTAGTTGACATATTGGAATTCATAGAGACGTCAAGACTTGTTCGATCAGCACGTTGTCTAATAAGATGACCATTCTGCTCTGTATTTTTATTTCTCAATTGAACTTGCTCTTCATCGCCCTCTTCTTCTTTCGAGCAGCCAACGTTACTCTTACTATTTTGTATGGCCAAGAGGAAGGTGATTGGACCAAAATGGGCATGATAGGAAATGTTGACTCTGCCACTAATGATTGGCACACCTTCCAAACGTGGTAGTGGAATAGTTAAGCTCATGCCAACATTTGTTCCAACCCACAACAGACCCTTGCAAGCCATCAAAGCGGTAACCGTGATGGCAGATTGATTGTTGTTGATACTGTCGCCGCTGGAGCTGTTTTGATGAGAGTTGTATCCACCACCCTTCATTATTCGGAGGACATTGGAAGCAATATTAATATCCTGGAGATGCTTGAAGGTCTCCGTGTGATACAGACAAACGGTGCTCGAGTTCTTAAGAGCTACCCAGAGACCAACACCAGAGTGGGCCATAAGCTTCACGTTACCAACGTGTTCGTGTTGCGCACTGAAACTTTTTGTATTTTCACCTGTCATGGCATTCAATACCCAAACTTTCTTGCCGCAAGCAGCGTACACAAATGAATTGATTGGCATCAAACACGCAACGGGATCAGAGCCTGTAAACAAATTCCAAAGAATATCATTTTTATTCACCCTTCGATTTTTAATTAAAAGAAAAAGTTTTAATAATTTTTACCTAATGAAATCACAGATGGTTCTTTAAGATTCCACGTTCCGTCGTATTGCCTTTTAAACAGGAGTAGTAAACCGGTGCCCAACGCCACAAACACATTATCATAATGGTATTTGATTTGTACGACGGGTCCCGAAACTGGATAGCTTCCAAGTTCTTCTTGCTTCTCGGGCTCGGCTGCGGTGTAAATTATAATTTTGCGCGAATCCGTGCCCATCCAAACGAGATCGCTCGACAGACTTGGTTGCTCGTTGCTCATGCCTTTAACGAATTCCACAGCGGCGACCCTTGTTTCCACAAGATCGAAAGATGTAATCTGTTTAAGTGATGTAGCCGAAGCTGTAGTCGACTGGCCAAAGATCGATACGTGAGTGGAAACACCGTCGTCTGTGCAAATCCAAAGATAACTCTGATGCCTGCCTCGTCGTCTAGTTGGACGTGGGTTCTGCGTGACGTAATAGCAACCGCAACGCACCTGATGTAAAAAAGTAAAGTGATTAGAATTTATTTAAGTTTAAATGTTTAAAAAGCATAAAATTCTGTTTCTGAATTACCTCAGATTGATGTTGCGAATGGTACACCGGTTGAGAAGTGACAAAGAGTGGCATTTTCGTAGACGGTCTTTGTTCTTGTTCGGGTACTTCCCAAGATGGCGAATTGTTCGGATCCAGGGCTAATTGAGCAAGCCTAAGTTCCGTTATCCAGTCTTTTTTTACGAGCGGATTTTCCGTCTGGAAAGTATACATTTGTTGTCCTTGTTTCGTTACTAGCTGCAAGCAACAACTGTCTGCCCAAACCATTTCTTCATTTTTAGACTGAATAGACGATTGAATATTATATAAATTTTGCTTGATCGCTTCCGGAGTCATTCCCTAAAATTAAAACAATTTATTAATAAAAATTTCTTGCACCAATAGCATTTTTATTTTTTTAAATTATGTTAGTGACTAATTACTTACATCGTACGACCCTTTCAATTGGGCGACCAAATCACTGATCCTCGACATCACCTCATAATCGTGCATGAGATCGTTCATTTCCGCGCAAAGACTGTCGGCTCCCGCTTGTCCACCCTCACCGCTTCTATCAGACTTTAAACTACCTCCTTTGTTTAATCCCGCTGTTAACAATCGACTAAGTGTTGGAGAAGTACTTGTATCTTGTATCTGAAATTAAAATGGACAATTATAATGCATTCTTCCTTAACTTTTGACAGATATTTCATTTCATTGAAAAAGTAGTGTACCTCTATATCTGATACCGGATATGTCCACTTTAACGTTAGTCTCTCGCTGCCGGAGAAATCTTCCGCTGACCTCGGGGCTACCGAAACGCATACGACGAGATCGTTCAAAAGCAGTAATCGTCGCCTCTTTGATTTTGTGATCATTCCGTTTTGATTGAACTCCTAATAAAGAGTTAACGTAAAAATTGCAATTAAATAAAAGAAGATTTGAAATTCTGATGTGAGAATGGTGTCTATATAAGAATATTAATCTTACCAATTGTGTGACATTGTCTTCTCTTATTAGATATCTGGAAGACGAGGAAAGTGGTCGATGCGAGAGTTTGCCAGAAACGTGACGTAACATTTCCTTAAATGCCTGGAATTGTTCTGCTTCCCTTTTACGTTCGTTCAACATCTCTGCTAGACTTTCCAATTGTGTAAGTGCTAATTGTAATGACATTCTGTCATGATGTCCTTGTGGCGTGCATTTTAATAAGTCCTGTAAAAGAACAATCATTAAAATAACCGTACTATAGAAACTGCAAAATACTTAACATATTTTTAATGCAAAGTAGGACACTCACTTGTAAAAACAATATAAATTGTGGGAACCTTTGAACTGGCTTAACCATCAATCCGAAGAAAGATAGTCTGTCATGGGCACTTATTTGTTTCACCTGCAAACAAAGAAACGCGTAAACACGTATTATTACTGAACATTCTAACTAGCAACTGAAATTTCCAAAGAAAGAAACTCACTTTAAAAAAGTCAGCAAGGGCAGTCTTTCGTTTTGATTCCTGTTTGGCAAGGTCCATCGCCACCGAAAAATTGTTGATGAAGCCGCTGTAGATGTCGAGTACGATGGCTTTGCTGAAGCTGGCGACGAATACATCGCCCAGCTTCTCGTCCTTATCCCACGAGCGCACGCACTCAGCAAGAGCGATACGGAAGAGCGTGTGGCACTGTAAGATTTCCGGCAGCTTGTGGAATAATATCGCTATCTTCGACTGGCTTAAGATGGGCGGCTGCGACTCCTCTAGAGGTTTTTTGTAATCCTGTAAAGTAGATAAGGAATTTTGTATTACGAGTACCGGCTTTGATTGGCATTCGAGTTTTTAATGTAAATTTGACGTTTGAAGAATAAGTCTGACAAAATATAAATGACATCGTACGATCTAACACGTGTGATGTCTAAATAATTGTAATTAAAGGACTGACATCGTTTGAATTTTTGTTTAAAAATAATAAATTCAAAATACTTAAATCTAATTTAAGATAAGTTATAAATTACACCGGTATTTTTGTACGATAGATGGATTTATTGCAAAAGTATTAGGTAATTACCAATAAAAAGTATAATTAATTCAAAGTTGAGCAACATTTCTCGTTATTAATATGTAGAAGATGCAAATTAATTATGCCATTTTATGAATGATTTGTTGTGCACCAAATTCATTAGACAGACGTAAATCAGTTTTTAGTGCGACGAATAAGAATCTTAATTTTAAGCAACTCGTGTGACGTACTCTTATTATTTATAATTCATGATTCTTAGCGCTAAATCATTTAGTTATATTTCTAAAGAAGCGCGGACGGAAGTAAATCAAGTGATTTACAAGAAAATTCGCGTTTTCACTTTTCTTTCTCCCGACGTCTGACCGCCATCTATTTAAATCAACGGCATAACGAGGACGTACATTAACAAGCCTCTGGAGCGTGGCGACGTAGCTGTTCTCGGACTGTACGATGTTCGCGACGATGTATCGGCGCTTGAGCTGCTGGGGCGTGAGATTTGGTGGCGCCGGTGGCAGCGAGGGCGGCGCTTGCCTCCGCTGCTGCATGCACTGGAACTGCATGATGGCACCGTTCTCCTCCTCGACCTGTAAACAATTCGTCAATTGTCATTTAGTCCACGTCGCTCTCTATTCAGTGTCATTGTCGAGGGCGAGCTATAACCGTCATTCGTGGAACTCGACGTTGATAGCTCGCTATTCCGTACTTTATATTTGAATATTTTTGGGGAAGTATTCGGTGAATGTGGATCGAGGAATGGCAAGAGGGGCCTTGGGGAATGGGTATGACCAATTGAGTTGATAGGAAATTTTCTGGGAGTTGGGGGATTTTACGACATTGCTTGAAAATTCAATTTGCGTTTTTTAAATATCAGAGTGACGAGGCTGTTTTGGGGAGTTTTAAACAGGGAGTAATAGCTGACTTTGTCATATTCTATTTTAATAAAATGAAAGTCACTTTAAACGAAAGAGTGAATTAGATCCCTACTAAATTTAAAAAGAATGAGGAAATAATCGTTAGGTCATTTATCATCCATTAAGGCAACTGGACCACCGTAAAGTTACGAGCCTCAGTCTTTTCGAAAGTCTTACAATGTACTTGTAAAACTTTTCATTAAAACCCCATATCTTTTATAAAACCTTCTACAAAAGTCAAGCTGTAAAATAAAATTACTTTGAAACTACTCGAAACATCAAGCAACCCTTTTAAGTTAAAAAAAAGAAATAATCATCGTCGAATTCTCACCTCGGAGAGTTGCGGCATCTGCGGTACCTTCATGGGACTGGTGAGCGAGGCGGTGTCGGAGGACGAGTCGACGTCGTACTGATGGGCGGAGTTGCGCCTCATGCTGAACCACCTCGACAGCGATAGGGACCTGACGCCCTGGTTGCCCGCGGGTCCGTCGATGGGCTCGGCCGTGGCGGCGTTGCCCCCTGCCCCGGTGGCCCCGGGCCCGCCGATCCGCATGTTCTGGGCCCGCCACTTGTCGCAGAACGTCCGCGCCTTGTGCAGCGTGTTCCTCAGCTGGCCGTTGCTTCTAAGAAAGACCGGAGAGAGAGAGCGTTAATGGACCGGCCTCCTCTGATATTGCGTGCGCCGCGCGCGACGTCGGTGCAATTACGCCAGGTGTACGCGCCGCTTGGCTCGTGCCAATTTAGCGGGGGGGAAATGGAATTTGCGCCGGAGCGGTGGGTATTTCGAAACGGTTTTTAGATTTTTCATCGGTGGAGGAAGAGAGGCTGCTCGGAGGGTCGGTTCTTCGCGAGATTGAGTTGAAGGAATGTAGAAAGTGTGACGAGTCGGGTGACAAACTTGTCATTTTTCGCTTCTACTCGCTAATTGATTTGCTGACTGCTGGTTGTCGGTCGGCGAATCGTTAATTTAATTACGACAGATAGTCACACGCGTATCGTAATGAAGCAATATACTTTATCTAAGCTTCTTAGGGTTTTTCAAAGTATACATTATGTACTTATCGCCGGTAAAGCTACTAAACAATAAGTTGAACCGTACAAATTGAAATAAAAATGTTTATTGCTCTTATCTAAACTCGTTATTAAGGTTTTACTTATCAATTTTTTTGCTCGGAATCTATTGTTCTATACGTTTTTTATAAAAACGATTGAAAAAATCCGTATATCTCGAATAAAAGCAAAAGGCTCGGCATTCACGAAGCGCGTTTCATCATCGATTTCGTAATGAATAGATTATCAAAAACAAAATTGAATGGCTCCCTCAAACATCTAAGCAGCTCATCACAATTTCAGCGGTATTTGAAACTGCGTAAATCGAAACATTGTAATATCACTCTCCGAACACCGAACGCCGGCGTGTATATCTCTCCCTTCTCTCCCATTCTTCCAAAGCGGAAGTTTCAATGCTCGATGTAAGAGTCATAATAACGTCGATAACATCATTATAAAACGAATGAATCGCCTTTCCGCCGAGCAGCGGCGAACACGCGCGGCGACTTAATTTCAAAGTTGAAAAGTGGTATACTTACTTAATACTGATATTGCTCTTCTCGCTCTCATCGTCGGAGGACAGGTCGTGATCGCTGGCGGAGCACCAGGAGTCCTCGCTCCTGGCCGACTGCGCGGATGCGTTGGACCTGGTGGCCTCGAGCGAGGGGTGGTGCTGGTGGTGAGGGTGGCCGGGGTGCTGCGAGTGGTGGTGGTGGCCGGGGTGCCTGTGCTGACCGACGGCCGCCGCGGCCGCCTCCATCCTCGTCGCCGGGCCTACGTCGTCCCACGATCTGCACCTTGAGCGGGGCTCATCTGCGGAAAGCCAATTCCGAGCAATTAGTGCCAATTGCTCGCTCACTCTCTCGCTCTCTTCTCCTCTGTATATTTTCCTAGGCTCGTTCGCATGCACGAGTGTATATGTATAGACGGATAGATTCGCGCTTCCGCGCGGCGACACCGCACGTTTCTGTGCGGCGGCCGGTCGATACCGGTTTCGCTGCCGCGCGCTTCTATTTTCTAGCGGGATAATTCTGCGGCCGGCGATGGCTTTGTCGGGGAAAGGTTTGACCGGATTGCGAGGGCTGACCGCAAGGTCGGCGCGTTTCTTTGGAAACCGGCGGCTTATCGATCTTGCGGATCTTTGATCTTCGGTCTTCGCTGCCTTTTGCGTATAAAAAAAATTTGATACCCCACAAGTAGAGGTATAGAGTTATTTCGAATCAACGATAGCGTGGAATTTTAACGTCCGAACTCATAAATAAAGCTCAAATCTGAGTCTTGTTGAGCGAAAATTTATTGGCTTTATAAATAACCATGCATCCAAACTCATTAGAAATGCATCAAAGCCAATTGAACCCTCTCCAAAAAGCATCAACCCACCGCACTCTCCCAATCGATAAAAGAGCCACGTCCGTTCGACAAACACCGGCGCAAAACAGCTCTCGCATTAAACGCCAAGCTTCAGCGGCCTCTCCACATCCGACATCTTCCCCCCTCGTCGGCTCGCCGATTTCATTGCTTAATTCAGCCGTTCGAAAGCCGGCGGCGGCGGCGGCGGCTTGGCGTGGCGTCCAGGTGCGCCGCAAAAGCTATCGAGTCGGGTAATCAGTCAGAATGCGGTTCGGGGCCCGGCGAGCGCGCGCCACTCTTTTATATTCGAGGCGATTTCGCGCTGCAACTCGAGTGGAAAAAGGGGAGAGAGAGAGACGGAGAAGTAGGCCCGCGTGGGCCGCAGGTGACGAACAGGTTTTCCAAGTAGGCGCTCGCGCTCTCTTTTCTCCGCTGTCATAATGCGACCGGGAGCTCGCAAATCACACAATGCCGAGGCGCATTATCGACGCGCGCGCTTTTTCCCCTACCGCGTGTTCCATTATTTTTTTCTCCTTTTTCTTTTTTTTAATAGAGAAACTGTGTCAGAGGTGTCGGACGGATAAAAGTGGAAAGCGCGGTAAGTATACACTCGGAAAATTATGGTCGTTGTGCGAGCTGTCTGCCGTGCTGTTTGGAATGGATAAGCTTGTTGAGCAGCTGCTTACTTTTTTTTTTTCCTCATTAGTGGGATTCACTGCTGCTGCGTATGATTTGTTTCAGGAAAAAAAAGAAAAAAGCAGCCCGCAGCGTGTAATTGATCGTTTCTGCGAATCAAACGGATAAAAAATGCGCTTTTGTGTGCACTTTGTCGAGATTAATTGACTTTTACTTCGGGCCGCGTTAATGATAACCGAGAAACATTTCGACTGGCATTTTTATAATTCAATAACGGATAATTTAATTATCAAAGTGGAACAATCGAGCAGATCTATTCGTGTGATTACGGGTAAAGGCGAATTATGCAACGCCAATACCAGACTATGTAATGCACACGTATAATTATAAAATAAGATCTATAAGTCATACGAAATCAATAAAGAACAACCTTAGATCTCAATAAAAGATAGCATAAATCAAGCAACCTGTGATTTAATTCTCGCCGCAATCAATGGGCGATTTTCTTTCGAGCGGCAAGTTTTATCAAGCGTCCAGGACGCCTCGGTAATGCAAGCTTTGTAAACGAGGAATTAGCAAACCCGCGGCGATTTCCTTCCCCGTTAACGGCCCGCCCCACAAATCAAGCACAAAAGCAGGCCTGACGTAAGGGCACGCGCGCGCAAAAAAAAAAAAAAAAAAAAGAGAAGAGAGCTGCCTTTCCGCACTTATGCGCCGAGCAGCTCTCCCACTCATTTTTCTCTATCGTAAATTCGTAACGCACGAGCAGAGCCGGCGGCGGCGCTGTGTGTTCCAGTGACGGAAGTTTCTATTTATAAAGGCGGTTTCCGTTTATTGCGACAAGGCGGCGGCGGCGGCGGCGGCTCACGTGTTTTGCCGTCTGCGATTTTAGCGGAGAGCGCGTTCCGCAATTTTCCGATTGTAGCCTCTGCCGCGTCCTGGTGACACTGTTCGCCTCTCCCTCTTCTCTGTCTCTTTTGTTTCGCCAAAGAGAGTGAGAGAGAGGGTCGATGCGCGAGAGAGGATTCTCCTTGGAGCGCTGACGTGATTCACGCTTCCGCTCGCGGCGAAAGCCGGATGAGATACGAGGATGTGCCGAGGAGAACCTTCTGTCTGATTTCCGAAAATAATCGAGCACAATTCGTTATTGTGAATCTTGCCGAGTGTTTATATAGGCATTTTTTTTTTTGTTGCTTATGTCGATGCAGTTTTGATATCAGTTTCTATGTAGAGTGATGAGACGCTGGAGCTTTTTAGAAAGAATTCTCGAGCAATTTGCATACCAGGAACAAGTGGCAGACATTACAGAACTGTTACGAAGTGTGTTTACATAAGAACTGACTGATTATGGCGATCATGTTCAGCGATTTGCGAATATTACATTTTAAAATTACCAGCCATCAAGACAAACACTTCAGTATGCAAATTCACCGAAGCGAATGTTAATAATAATTACATTAATAGCCCGCTCGAATGACTCAATTGCCGTCTTCTTGCGCGCTTTTTAACCGAATTATCGCGAAAATTGCAAGTGAAACCGTAACATTATACAATTACGAGCTACTAAAAAAAAAAAAAACAAGATCGCTTCTCGAGTTACGTTGACGCGCCACTACAGGAAGCAACACGTATATTTTCTCTTCCCTCCACCAACGACATTACAACCGAAAATTAAGATTCACCTTTTACGCAACTCGGCGATTTTATCGAGATAAGCAGACTCTCCCCGGCTAATCGAATAGAAAAACGTTACACGCAGACAAAACAGTAATACACACAGCAGCACTTTGTACACATCGATAGCCGCGGCTCTTTTCCGCGTCCGACTCATGCCAACGCTCCTTCCTTGCCAATGGCATCGTTACCCACACGTTGCCCACACGCGCACACACACGAGCGCGCGGATGCGCTCATAAAATTCATTGAGAAGCATCGGCGGCGGCGATTATCTTTCCTGGGCGCGTCGGGGGACCCGGTCTATATGTCTATTGACACCGAACATCCGGAAGGAGAGCGAATTAAAAGAATGCGTCTCTTGCGCAACGCGGGCACTCTAATGGGCAACGCGCTCGTTTCATGCGGGCGAAGCTCTGAGAGCCGCCGCCGCCGACGCCGAGCGATGCTGCCGAGCGTTTTATAGACGCTACCGGCTCGAACGCGAGGACTTTAACGGGCGAAAAAATCCTCCCGCTTTATTGGGTTACTCGACATTTTTTTGCAAGGCTTTTTCGAGAGCAGCCTGCGCGCCTTCTTTAAAAATTCGCCGGTACGCGCTTCGGTCGGTTTACGAAACGCGAGAAGGCTGCGACGGAGCTCACCGGTAAAAATAGTAGCATTTGCATGCTTCAAAACGGACGATTAGTTCGATAAGGAACGCCGAGCGATGTATTCGACTAAAACTGCGCGAGAGCCGCCAATCGAAAATTTCCAATTATAGCGTCCCGCGAAAGCCTCGGTTATAAGCTCGGGGGGCAGTAAAGCGTGCCTTTTTCGAGCAACAGGCGGCCGTTTTGAAAATAAACTCTCGGACGCGGCGGCGGGATTTTCGAAATTCCAGCGGGATATAATTGCAGGACCATTAACCTCGAAAGCCGGGCCCGCTTCTCCTATATAATATTTACCGTCGCCGCGCGCTTGCACGTACTCATTACGCAGAGCCGCGAGTGAGAGAGAGAGAGGAATACGCCGCAACGAAAAAAAAAAAGGAAGAAGGAAGGAGCGCCAGGAGAGCGTGACCGGGGCGGCGTGACACCCTTAAAAGGGCCGCGCCGGCACTTTCCTCCTCGCCGGACACAAAGGGCGAGGTCGCCGCTTTTGCAAGCGGTTGCGAGATCGGCTAACGACGCCCATGCCGAGCGCGACTTCCTTTTTTTTTTCTTTTCTTTCCGTTCCAGCGCGCCAAGTGCGTGCGGTTTGTATACGGGAGTGTGTTAGCGCGGTGGCGCTTTAAAGAGCGATTTTCGCAAGGAAAAACGGGAGGCGGGATTGTTGTTTAGCCGAAGAGACGAGCGTTGTTGGGAGGCTGGGAATAAACGGCGATTCGTTGCTCTTCCAAACTCAAAATAATACCCATTCAGACGGGACAACGCGCCTATTATTATTATCGTCGTCTCTCGCATTCCCGTCTTAACAAAATCCCCCGATCGCTCCCGGAGCGTTCGATTAATAAAGAGTCATTATGCGAGAGCGCGCAGCCGTCTCTTACGCGCCGCGGCGGCAACCTCTTCCCGTGTCGTTGCGCAACGGATTCGTGTGCGCGGGACGCTCGATTATGTCGCGCGCAATATCGAGAGAGAGCCGCGTATTTTCGCTTTCTTTCGCGGCGGACGAGCCTCGACCAAGGTCGCAGCTCTGCCGAAGGAGAGAAAGACGAAAGCGCGCCTCGGGATTTCGAGAGCCGCTCGGAGGCTGCCTCGGTGTGTTTGCCTAGATTTCGGGCCTTTTGAAAGCGAGACGAGCATTTGGGCAATATTGGCCGATTGTCGTTAGAATCCAGTTGCGAGGAGGGTTTTACGTAACTTTGCTCAACTGTCTGGGTATTGTTATTGTTGTTTTCATTTTTCACAAACGTAATTTAATGCAGCACGGCGCCACATTTAATTAAGCCTGCCGATCCCGTTACAAAAAATAGTTTGTGTTTTCCCCCGCGGCGCGCACTCATGACACAAGTGCATGCGATGCAGCAGCAACGAGTATAAAAAAAGAGCGCAGCGAGGCCGTAAAATTAACGATATTGGGTGCAAATACTTCCCAGAAAGCTTCGATAAATGAACGAGCGAGATAAGGGAAACGCTCTCTCTCTCTCTCTCGCCGGAGGCAGAGACAATCGCGGGCATTAAGATTAGATTTGGATTTCTCGAGAGGGGAGCTGTGCACTAATGAAAGAACAATCGCGGCGCAGGTCTAATTGAACGCTCCTAATTGATCCGGCGGGCAAAATTACTAGAATCCCCGAGATCTCGCCGATTCAATTGCCAGTGCGCGCGCGCGAGTCCATTATGTCATCGGGCGCGCGAGAACGACTCGTTACGTCGTGAATTTACGGCCGGCGTTTTCGATATATTAAAATCCCGCGCAATTTGCATTTTCAGTTGCATAATTAGCCTTGCGCGCCCGCGCGAACGTATATAATAATAATCGTCCCGCGGAGAGGAGAACACCGACGAAATGTACAAACTTCTTAGAGAGGAGGGCATTTCGCCTTATAAAATTGGCGAGTTGCGCAAAGGCCCCCGTCGCGGCAGGTAAAAATGCATAATCGAGGCCCCCGGAGAAAGAGAGGAGAGGGACTGTCGCTCTTACGCGGCGTTAAACTCACTTTTATTTTAACTCCGCGGGCCGAGGGAACGCGCCGCGCGTGTACGCGTCTCTCTCTCGCTTTTCTGCATGCATTATAATGTGCGCGAGGCGAGTTAAGTGGGTTAAATGCCTTTTTAGCGGCCGTTTTTAGAAATGCCTTGGCGGAGACGCGAAATTGCCGTGGAGCTTGAATTTGGATTATATTATTCTTAATTGGATATTTTTTTTTTGTTTTGTTTTTGTTTGCCAAGTGTATGTACGCGGCCTTGTTTGCGCGCAGAGGATTTTTGTTTAGTTAATTGGTTCGCAAGAGCTGAAAAGAGGCATAAATGATGTTTGGAGTGGCTTTTGTACGGCTTTCGCATTTCGGAGCGTTAAAATTAAGTCATTTTCGCTGAAGGCAAAAGGCTTTTCAATCTTTTCGCAAAGGTACAGATGTTTATGAATTGCATTCGCGAACACACTTCCAAGTTATTTACGCGGAAATGTTTAATACGGGCTTTACGCTTCTCGCTTTTCCGTAAAAGAAACACACGCTGCAGTGCCCATTACGGCTCGCGTCGGCGCAAAAGTACCCTTTTGCAGTTGACACTTAATGGGAAGAAAGTAAATAAGCCGGCTGCACCGGAGGAGGTGATTTTGAAATTGAAATATTTCCCCTTAATTTTCTTTATTAAGTCGGGATCGGCGCCCCGATAAAATCTCCGGCTTTCTCTTCTGCTCGGCGGTATAACCGGGCGGACATCGGACACACTCATCACGATCGCCGATAATTACTCGTCAATCGAATCGCGAAACCCATCAGCGACGCAATCTCCTTTATCGATCGTCTTCGCGCCGCTGTCGCATTGCGAGAAAACACACCGCGGCGGAGGAAAATACGAGAGAGCAGCTTTCTTTGTTGCCGCCTTCCTCGGCCCGTCAATCGGTCTGCGGATAAAGAAGATGCCAGTTGCAGTATACGTACTAGTTCGAGATAGCAGCGCCATAAATAAATTTGTAATCTCTGCGTAGTTATCGAACAACCTTCGTCGTTTGAATATTATCAAAACTGCAAAAATTCAAAACAACCCGAGAGAGCATATATTGCGTTGATTATACGTTCACTCAGCTCCTCGGCAAGTCAAAATCCTCGAACGGTACTCTCCTCGCCGCGTCTCTCCGTCTCGATTACGCAGGCGAAAGAAAAGCGGCGCGCCGCGCACCGCGAGAGGAAAACAAAAGCAGCGCGCGTCCGTGACAATTCCACAATGCAGGCGGCGGCAACGGCTTGGGAAACGACGCACCGTTAAACAATTTTTCCTTTCAGCCTGCAGGAACGTCGCCGCGGCGCGCGCATCGCACGAGCTGCGATGCGCGCGAGTCTGTAATGTACGCGAGGAAGAGGCGAGGCGCGGCGGCCGCATTCGACTTCGCGACACGTATGACGAGGGGAGGAACGTGGCTGGCATCGGCGATGCGACGACGTCTGTCCCGGGAGAGAGAGAGAGGAAGACTGCCGGAGCTCCCGGGGAGCAGGCAACGTGCCTCGTCTTAATCCGGCTTCGAGCAAGTGGAGAGGAGCGCGAGCTTTGTGAACGGCTGCAGTCGAGCTTCCGCTTTATCGGCGCTCCTTTATTTTGGATTAGAGAGCGGGCCGCTGCCGTTTGCTCGAGGAGGCGGCTTTATTGAATGTACCGGGGTGGAGGTTTTTCTTCAAAATCGCTCGAAACGGTTAACGGTTATTAAAATAGCGAGAAGCGGTGTGTCGTTGCGAGCACAAATGCAATTCGAACGCTATTACACGGGAAAGATTAGATTCCGAGAAAGGCTCGTTTCCCCGGCGGTGAAGCAATTTGCACGCACGAAAAGAATAAAAAATCGATTTTTTTATCCTCGGTGTACATATAAGCAGTCGGGGGGCACTATTCTCGTACGATAAACTCGCAATGATTTCTCTGAATGGGCACTAAAGCCGCTACAAACAAGCGGCGCTCTTAAAAAGCCATACGATCATTACCGTGAACGCATTTACCGCCGCGCCGCCCGTACCATTCGACACGTCCTGCGCGGCGAAAAAAATCCCTCGCGGCCCGAGAGCGTGCCGTTCCACAATAACACACGCGTCGCCGCCGCGGCGACCTTCTTTCGAAAACGAGCGGGAAAACAAGCGCGATTCGTCGCCCGTGGGAAAGCGTCCTCGTAATCGAGGGAGGGGGGAGGTGGAAGAGCTTTTTTACGGGCGGGATTTAGGCTTTGCCGAGAGCGGTGCATATTGTGCGATGGAAAGTCGGAAGTTTCGGCTGGCGATCGTGCCAACGTGTTATCGCTGTGAACTTTAAACCTGTTTTTCTCGAAACATTATTGCTTGACTTTGAGTTCTAGATGGTCGAGTAAAAATGTTTATCGGGGCCGGCTACGTTGACATTCTCATAAATATATTTCACGCTACTGTCAATTGCAATTTTTGACTTTTTTCTTAGATATTTGTAGAGATATTGATAAGAAGAAAATGCAAATCTTGCATGTAATAAGACCCTGTCGCGATTCTCGAGCAGCTTTTCTTCTCAAGTTTCCAACGGGGATAACAATATAACTTTTAATTTAAAATCAGTAATTATCCCCGACAAGGGCGATTAATTTTTATCGTAAAATAATTATTTAACGAGAGGCACTTGTATCATTATAATTAAACAGTGTCATAGTTACTTTGTCATTGCCGTAACACAATTCATGAATAAAGTTCTTGCGTAATTACAGCCTGGCGCGACAGAAAAAGCTTTCATGCAAATTATATATCGACGCGACGAGAAGCAAACTACATAGCAATACGGACTTCGAACGGTGGAGCATTTAATAAACAAAGATTCCAGCCATTTTTCATCGACTCAACGGCGCGGCTCCTCGCTTAATTAACTTAACACCTTCCCTCTCGCCTTTATTATCCTTCCCCTTCTTTGTATATCCGCGATATTTACCAGGCGGGAATAGCCCGTCAACAATTAATCAAGAAATTTAATTCAACTCCGCGGGCAGAGCCAAGTTTCTCTCTCTCTCTCTCTCTTCCCGACAAAGTTTCTCAATGCACTTCCAGGCGGAGAGAGATGCCCGAGCAATTAAACTTGGAGCAAAGTCGAGACACTCCTCGCTGCACTTCCCGGCCGGCCGGCGCGTCCTTGCATATAATCTGAATTACTCCGCGGGAGAAATATAAAACTTCGGCTTTCCCGGGAGCGAAAATGCCGGGCGACAAACAAAGGGGGAAAAAATGTGTCAATCGCCCGACTTCGCACAGAGAGAGAGAGAGAGAGTAAGAGAGCAGTCGATATATTAGTTTCTCGCACCGCTGCAGCCGATAAATGCCGACGTTTCAGCTGCTCTCTTTTGTGGAAAGAGAGAGAAAAAAAGAGAGGCGCGCTTTTCACTTTCCCCCGCGCGCGCTCGCGATTTATTTTCGTATTGGTTTCAAGGGTATTTCGGAAACGCGTGCCTCGCGAATTTGTCGTTCGAAGCGGCCCGAAGGCCTCCGCGGCGCCTGATGCAGGGCTGGAAATAAATCGGAGATCTCGCATTGTCGCCGAGAGAGAGAGAGAGAGAGAGCCTTTGTTTAGCTCGCACCTGCGATCGGTATGCGGCTGACGCGAAACGGGTTCGCAACTACGGCGGAATGCGCGCGAATCACACGACGCTGGACGTTTTTTTTTTATTAGTAAGGAGCTGGAAAAAAGGTTCTGGATCGATAGGCGCGACGAGCGCGTTATTTTTCCGGCCGAAAACGGGTACTCCAGGAGCGATGGAATCACTCGCGTTTCGTTCAATTATTCCTCGCGGCATATCGAGCCTGCGGCCGAAAATGGCCTCGAAATATATATCCGCGCGGAGAAAGTGTATGCTCGGCCGGCTCGAAATAATTTAATAACTTGGCTTTCGAACAAAGTGTAATGCAATTTCAGAATTTGCTCTGGGCTTTATTTATTTAGTCGCCGGAGAACAAAGACACGCGGGTTTACGTCAAATTGTACGATATTGATGTAATTGAACTAAAACTCGCGAACTAAAATATCCTTGTTAGGCAATTTCATTTAACGAGTCTTCTGAAAAATGTATAAATCACTTTAATAAAACCTATATTTAATCCCTTAACGATTTAATACATTTTTTTCAAAACTTCCCGCATTGAGATTTCTCGCTTTATCATTTGGCATTAAATCGAAGATTTTTATCGCCAATTCTTATAGGCTCGCATTCTCAGCGCTTGTCAGCGCGCGATTACCCGGCTGCCAGCGTCCGAGCACATATACGAAGGCAATCATCTCGCTCGGCCGCGGCACTCAATAAAATTAAGGAATTGCCGGCTGCTCGGCTCGCACACAGCGTCGAAACGCGTAATCAGGCTGTTTATTTGGAAAGTTTTAATATCGTTAAATCACGATGCACGCGACGGGCCTTTAATTTTGCGCGGAGTAAAAAAAAGAGCGCGCGCGCGACCTTCCGACGACTGGTTTTCTACGCTCGGCGCGGCCGGCCGTCTTTGTCGAGTGGCGCGCGGGCACGTTTTGCGCCGCGGACTATACTCCGCCGCGTCTATCACTCAATAAGCTCTTGCGCGCGGCCGATCGATGCGCGCAGATTTGAAGAATGTGCGGCTCGACATAATGGACTTTTCATAAGCCTGCCACACGGGGAAATTGGCAACGCGGCGCGTATAGGCTTTATTGACCTACTTGTTTACTTGCGGAGGCTGTGCACTCGGTGTACGGCCGCCTGCGGTATAGTTCGGAGTATGGTGTCAATAATTCCGCGCGGGATATAATGGAAAAGGTTTTTCCGCGAGAGTGCTTTTAATAAAGCGACGGCTCTTTTTCAGGGCTCTCAAGTTAATTTGAAACGTTAACGTTGCCGCGTTCGCGGGAGGATAAAAATTGTCGTTACGTTACGTGCCAGGTAAAACGGCGGGTGACGCAAAGCTCGAGAGATGGTTTTTGCAGTGGTAAAAATAAATTTCGCTTTTTTTTTGCCGTCCGGCAAAAAGCGACAGGTAAAAAGGAGCTAATTAATTCTTGACGGTACAAACGTTAACTGCCACTGGCCGTAGCGAGAAAAAGAAACTAATTTTTTTTCTAAATCAGGAAGAACACTTGTTGTAGGAGAAAGACGAGGCTTTCGTACACGAAGCGAGCATCGGAACGAGACGGAATTTCGAAATAACAGGCTTCCCTCATCAAACGCATCCTCTTTCTCTCTCGGTAAACTCGGCGTTTAAAAACAATAAAGCAGCCGGCGCCTTTTTCGCGCAAATTCTCTCACGCGACGGCCTTTCCCAGGGAGCTGCCGCTCGGCGAAAGAAGCCGAAAAGCCAAAAACAAAAAGGCAGCGCTTTTATTAGCGAGCCGGTCGCATATGTGCGTAGACACGAGCTGCGAAAGTGTCGGGCAATAAAGAGAGAGAGAGAGAGAGAGAGCGAGTAGCGGAAGGGCCGTTTGCGATGGGGTCGTCGGCATCCCATATTGGCTCTCTCTCTCTCTCTCTCTCTCTCTCTCTCTCCGTTTCCGGTTTTAGCCCGCGCGCGAGAATTAGCAGAGGCGAGAGAGCGAAATACGAGCTGATGAATAGCGTCGCAGAGGAGCAATGCGTCTAGAACGATGATAGGGACAACGAGCTTAATGCGTAGCTGCTTTTTACGAACGAGATCCAATTGATTGCGGGCTTTTGTCTCGCGTTAATGAGCTGCGATTCGTCGCCGATGATTCGGCTCGCTTTCCATAAGGAGCTGTTGGAGCGGGAAAATTGCAGAGTCCGCGACTGTAAGACGATTATTGATATTCGCAAGCTGGGCCGACTAATTTATCTCTTAATCTGATTCGATATTCCGATGGGAGGGGGGGATAAAAAATTGCTTAGACACGACGGCTTCGCGATAAATCAGTGTAATTGATGCGAGAAACTACCGGTAACTAGAAAAACTGCTTCGAAGTAGAAAAAACGATCCGCTTTTTAATGAAGTTAAATTGCTCGAGTACACCGAAGACATTGATAAACTTCGGACGGAGGAAAACTCGAGAAACGGCGGGATTACTTCGAGAAAGTTTTAACTTTGTCTCTGTAACCGCCGACCCAATAAAGCGCAAGGTATAATTTTAAATGAATTTCCAGCGTACACATAAACAAGACGTACAATTTATTGAGCATAAATCAAACCTTAATTCGCGGCGCGACACCGCAAAGCCATTTTCGTCCGGCTCGATCCACCTTTTAAATTTTCTCATCAGACTTCTCCCGGCAGTTATCAACGCTCGTGAACCCTCGTAAAAACACACCGTCGACCGCTCTCGCTCCGATTTCATTACGAGCCTCGAGACAAAACACCTCTCGCGCACATCATCCTCGCGCTCGAATCGACGCCCAAGGCGCTCGCCTTGCTGTCCCGCGAAGTTTAATGAAACACTCGAAAATCGTGCGCGCGCGAAGCAGACGAGGAACTTTCGCCGCGGAGAGCCGTTTTTCGTCGACGGCGGCAGCCGCGCGGGAGAGATTTATTTATTCCGCGCGCTCCCGCGGAGTGCTTCGCACCCTGAAAAATCTGCGCGCGCCGCAAGTAAGATAAATAAGACTGCAAGCTAGAGAGCCAAGGCCGGACTCTCAATGGGCCTAGAGAGAATTTACGCACGCCGCGCGGCGAGCCAGTTTCTCTCTCTCTCTCTCCTCGGCGTCCGTAAAAGGCGGCTTTCTGGTTCGCGCGTTTGTTTAGAGAGATGCCGGGAGAGTGATTTATTAGTAATCCCGGCGACTGGCAGAGACGGACGGTCTGTGGACGTTCGAAGGGGTGCAGGGGAGGGGAATTAGTCGTCGCGGGATTGCTTATGCAGTTCGGCCGCGATTACCGGAATGCGCGGCGATTAAATCGTCGAAGGCTCCTGCGAAATTTCAAGCGTAAGGCTCCAGGGTCAGGGCTGAATCATTGACAAGGCCTGCTGAGCGATACACACCGAAGCAGGAAGGAGACGGATAAATCTTGCGAGCTGCACGCCGCTCACGGAAACTTTATATCGCTCGCAATAAAGGAGGGGAAGAAAAAAAGTAGTGTGTGCCCCGAGAAACTGAAAACCTCAGAATTTCGGGTCGCGTTCCTAATCCAACGCCCCTCATCTTTCCTAAGCTTTCTCCTCGCGTTTCAAAAAACCGCGATCCTTAACTCCATTACCGGGGCTTTCGTGCACGAAAAAAAGGCGAGAGAAAAGGGAAGAGCCGACCATTGCCTCGCGCAATGCGGTCGTCGTTAGGCGCGCTTATATATACATATATATATATATATACACACAATGTCAGGCATCGGCCCCTCGGCGTCGCAATGCGCGCGAGCTGTTTCTCAAGTTCCTCGAGGAAGCGCGACGGAAAAAAGGCGGCGACGACGACGACGACGACGACGAAGGAGGAGAATAAGAAACGCCCCCGTGTAAATATTGCGGCAGCGGCTAACTCGTGCGAAAAGGATCGTGATTTCTGGCGCCGGGGGGACGACGACACAATGGAGCCCCGAGAAAATCGTCGCCTCTCTCGCGAAAAACGATAAGCTCTCGTTAAGAAGGTCGGCAAATATCCTCCCGGCTAAGCCTTTCTTCTTCCACCTCTCGAGTACGTTGATTACCGCCGCTCGTCGGACTATACACGCGCGGTGTTTGCCGACGACGCTCGTGATTCCTCGCGCTGATTTTTCGGAGGGAGAGTCCGAAGTTTTTTACTCTCGCGCGCTCGCTTGTTTGCGCTCCGACGCGGGTAAGAGAAGTGGTTGCGTTGGTTTATGAAAATTCGCTTGCCGATCGGTCAAACATTTGCCGAGGCTAAATTGATTTCGATATTGCGCCGTGCGCGCGAGAGGCGCGACAACGTCTGTTTTTCGGTCGAGCGAGACTTTGGGATTTTGGATACTTCGAGTAAGACGCCGATGCTCCGATGGAGAAGAGACCTTGCGCGTTAAAAATATATAAGAGACCGATTAGCTAATAGACAATTTTTTACCGGATGGAGGCTAGTTAAATGTTCTCTATCGGCTATTTATCCACCGCTTCCTCTTCCTGTTCCTCATATTTAAAGCCTCAAGAGGCTATTATACAAAGAGAAATTTCAAGGAAAATTTTAAAAATATATAATGTCGAGCCTCGTCGGCTGCTATATGCACTTGGCAAAAAACTCTCAATTAGCTCCTAATTTTATCTACACATTACGTAACATCAGCCGACAATTACTCCTTATTTTTCCCAAGAAACTGCATTAAATTTCCACCTAATCCAAGAGCTCGCATTCTCATTCGCGCTTCGTACGCTCCTCACTTCGCTCCGGGGGATTGTTTACGATTCGCGGCGTCGCAAAAAAACTTGCGAGAGTCGGCGATCGGTCTGGGCAGGGATATCGGCCTCTGGGAACGTTCTCGCGATAAGCGATCGCGCTCGAATCGGTGGCATTATGTCATCGGCCGTCTGCTGCACGCACGTCGATTGCAGGAAGAGCGATTAAAAGCGTTACAAGGCCGCGAGAGCGCAGCGCGGAAAAAAAAGGAGTGCGCGCACACGGCGCGAGACGGGCGAAGGAGAGAGAGAAAAACATTGCGAGTGGAAAATTCTCTCTCTCTCTTTCTCGCTCCGGGAGCAGCTTTGCGTAAGCTCTCTTTGTGCCGGCGGATTATTAATTTCGGCCCGGGGAGCTGTCAAAGGGATTTTTCTTTTCGAGCGGCGGGAGGCATTTTAATTGAGCGCGTCGCGCTCGTCGCTAAATGTCGTGTTGTGTTTTTTGCTTCGACGCCCGGCGCGAGAGAGGACGGACGGGTTTTTCAGCTCTCTTTTTTGTTCGGGGAATTTTTCCGGGGACGAGTTTGCGCTTATCGCGCGTCGAATAAACGACGAGCCGCGAGAGAGCAATTTTGCTTCAGGGTTCTCGCGAAGTGGAATAATGCCTTTTTAAAGGCCGTTTCAATTTTCTAGATTTTTTTCAATGTACACTCTCTGCTTTATACAAGCGGTCGTCCAAAATAAAACGCTCTTTTCATCGGAAACAATTAACAGCTGATAACTTGTGCTCGTGAACCAAAAAGTCGACTTTCAACGATCGAACGTTCGCAGCATCAATTCGCGCGGCGTCAAGGAAAAATCAATTTCCGAAGTATGCGCGATCGTTTACGTTATGTTTCACCGATTCGCAATGAATATATTCCTCCTCGAGTAAATCGCTCTCCTAACGTATATCCAAACAATTTCCCAAGCTTGCTCAACGCGCATCTCGCCGACAAACACATCCTCCCCCACCACGTTCGCGCATACTTTGCGCGGGGCCGGGAAAATGGGATGGAAGATTCACGGGCGCTTTAAACGCGATACAAAGATTCCGAGACTCGCCGGAGCCCGCCCTCGCCGAGGAAAGCGCGTGTAATAAAAGAGAGAAAGCCCGGGGAGAGGCGCCTCTCTCCCTCGGATGCTTTTCTAGGTATAATAATAAGGAACGGAGAGCTCGGCCCGCAGCAGCCGGAGCGGCTCCTCCCGCCGATGGAAAAATCAAATATTTTCCCGGGCTCGATATATCCGTGTGGGCTCCTTTCTTTTATTTAACCCGTTCCGAGAGAGAGAGAGGAGGTGCTGCGATCGGTAAGCCTTTTTGAGCGTGTGTGTGTGTGTTTTGATGAGGGTGGAAAAGAGCGTATTGTGGAAGAAAGCGGACTGTTGTGTGGGAAAGATTTGGTCTGGGAGAGTCGAATCTACATTTAAAGGAAATTGATTTTTTAATAGCTTAGCTTTGCAAACAAGAAAAAAAAGAGTGTGAGAATGTAATAAAAGTGTTTATTTTTCTTTACAGACTCGTCGAGGTAATAAATCGATTTATTATACTTCAATAAAAAGCTAATGTTATTTCTTATCTCCGATACCGTTCCTACAACCGAAACATTAGAAAAGGATATTGAGCAAACAGGACGGATTATCCCGGCGCGAGAAACCGGATAACCAGCAACGCTAAAAAAAATACATTCCGAGTCAACTCGATTCCATTGAAAATTAAAAATGAATCCCCTTCCCAATCATTCCCCCTCATTAGCTCTCGCTCGCATATATCTCGAAAGTAATTAAATCGTAACTCATCCCATTGTTCAGATAAAGCAGGTTCACCGCGCTGCATAAACAAGTGGCAGCGGGAGAAGAAAAAGATCTCTCGAGAGCAAGAAAAAAAGAAAAAAAACCACGCACGAAGAGCCGAGGGCAAAGAGTCACGGACGAGGTGAAGTCGTCGATCGAGGAAAAAGCGATTACGCGTCGGCGGCGCGCTTTTTAGCGATCGCCGGCGGCTCCCGTGCACTTGGCTGATGGGGAGAAAGAGAGAGAGAGAAAAAAGGAAGGGAGAGAGACCCGAAGCGGGTCAATGTTGCCGATCGCCAGCCGTGTCGCACTCTCGATCGAACGCATTTCAATTACCCGCGGCTAGACCTCGAATTGCAGGCGCGCGGAATAAGAAGAGCTGTATAGGATTGCTTTCGAGAAGCAATTGCTTATTTTGTTTACCTACGAATCCGGCGCACCGCTGCTGCTGCTGCTGCTGCCGCCGCTGCTAAGCACCACTGCAGATATATCGGTTTGCACAAACAAACAACTGGCGCGCACGTCGAGTTCGCGGAATACACGGCGTCGACTCCCGGAGAGAGAGAGAGAGAGAGAGCCGCGCTGTCTCGCGACTGAATCCTCCCCGTCACTTATCGCACTTATTAAACTGCTGCCGGAGAACAAGAACAACTCGCCGAGAAAAAGCGACGGACGTCATTCGATAGCCGCTGAATTCCTCGGGCGCATCTTGGCCCCGAGAGCGCGTGACACTCCGATAAGCTCTCGCACTCTTTTTCCACCTCCCACCCCGTCGTCGTCGGCGGCGGAGTCCGCGGAAAACTCCGCTGGGTTGTATTATCTCTCCTCCTCCGGCGCTGCGAAAACTGCGCGGAAAATCGCGCCGCCTCTCTCGTCCCACTGGCGGAGAGTCCGCTCGAGGCCCCGCGCCGCTGCCGCCGCTGCTGCTCGATAACGCGATAAATCGATTTACAGCATTTAAGAGCGAAATCGCCGCGGGCAGAAAATTACAGCCCTCTCCGCTCGTCCGCCGGTTAGCCTTTTTCCTGTTTCCTCGGCTCGGGAGAGAGATCGAAGCCCGCGATAAGCCGCCGCGCTCGGCGCGCTAAAAAGCGCCGCGCGGCTACCGCCTTGAGCGCAAGTCCAGCTCGGCAAATAAAAGAGGGAGCTTAATCAAGCTCGGCGATCGGCGAGTTTCGGCGCTTTCCTGTACAATATCCACAGAAGGGAAAACCGGAGAGAGAGAGAGAGTCAACGAACCACAACAACGAACCAGCACTCTAAAACTCGAAGCAGCCAACGCGAGAGAGCGACCGCCGGCTCGGACCACACGGCCGACACTATTCTCTCTCCTCCGAGGCCGGTCTTTCTGCGCGCACTGCCAGTCGACGGCTGCGCGCGCGCTCGCTCCTACCCACACCTTGCACCGCCGCCGCCGCCACCGCCGCAGCCGTCGCCGCAGAGCGGCAGTAGCGGCCTGCGGACGCCTCCGCGCGCGCAGCCAGGAGGAGCGAGCGAGAGAGAGGATGGACGCGCGCGGGGTAAAGGCAGATTTTCGCGGACGAACCGTAGTCCGTCGCCGGTATGACGGTAATTCAATTTTCACGAGCTCCTTCTTGGCGCCGACGGCCGATTCGAGAGGGGTTTTTTTGTTTTAATCGACGCGCGAGCCTGGTGATTGATTCTCGCGGCGTGGGCCGGGCTGAAATGGGGGATTTTTTTGTTTCAGGTGGGAAAGCGTTTTTAACGAGCGAACGGGAGGGCGATTGTTTCGTGGGCAGGTGGGCGCCTTTGTCGGATTATCGCGTCGTTGCCGATGGAAAACTGTTAATTTAAGGGTATCGCTTGGTCCTATTAAGAAATTATCGACTTTTGTCTCGATGCTCGATTTGTTAAGAGCCCGATGCGGGTTTTATTGCGCCCGCATTAACTTATTAGTGGTAGATAAGCTACGGATAAGGTTTTTAATTTGTGTCATTATTGCCGGAAATTCACAGTTACGCGATTTAAATTTCAATAAATAAATATATGAATTTATAAGCGCAGTTCGAGAAGATACGCTTATTTATGCAATGAAAAAATGAAAAATTAGCCTGTTATGAGAGAGGTTTAAACTAGTTTTTCCTAGAATGAAAACAGCAACGAGCTTGAAATGATGAGACCCGCTTAATTCCAATTAACATTCGTTCTGAAAGTTCCTTAATTGGTATTCACTGGACTGCGACAGCCAAAAAAATTCTGTTTAATCCGTCTCAATTTCCATTTAAAATCCAAAATCTACATAATTAAATTTCGAATGCCAGTAAATTATTAAAAAGAAAAAAAAAACCGGTCGTAACTCGGATTTCTTTCGCTTATTTTTTCCAATTTCGCCAACTCACCGCAGTCAATGATACATTGTACTTATGCGACTTCTTTCTCGTTACCCACATTCTTCCCGCCGACGGTAATAATAATAAAAAAACTGGGACTCGGCGCGGCACAAATATCAATAAAGCGAGCGAATAAATGCATTAACACACAAGCAACCGTCGGAAGGGTGCCGCGTCTCTTTGGAACAGTGCGCCGTTTAAATGCATTACACGCGGAGCGGCGCGGCGTCCAGTTAACGCGCGAGAGCGTGGATAACGTCGTTTTTTCCAGGTTGATGTGTGCGCAACTCGAAAAGAGCAAAAAGGCCGAAGCGAGCGCGGAGCCAATAAGCCTTCCGCAGAGAGCCAGTTTTCATTCTCGCAACGTCATTCTCATCGTCCCCGAGACGAGCCTCTATTATGACCGGTGCAGTTCGGTCACTCGGCTCGGTAATGGCCTCTCTCTCGAATATACAGATCGCGATTTAGATATCGAGCGGCGATGTTCCGTTGCCATTTTTACGAGGCAGCTTTGTTTTTTCGAGCGCGCGCGCGTTTGCCCGCGGAAAATATATCGCCGCTCCGTTGCTAGGCGACGCTCCGCTCCGCGGGATCGATTAAAAATTGAATTTCGAGTCTAATTGCCGCGATCGACGATGGTTCCCCGGCGGTAGCCGTGAAAAATGTACACGGTTTTATTGATTCCAACGACGTCTATCCCGTCGGCATGGTTATTAACGTCTGGCTTTATGTTCGCGGCGAAGAATGTCAAGTGCCTTTTAATATTTAAACGTGCAATTGCCACATTACTGTAGAACGATTTTTTTCACGGCACACGTTCTAAATAAGTCTCTAACCGCAGAAGTGTCTGACGTACATTGTTATTATCTTTTTCTCGCGACTTACCGCCTCCAAATCCACCGTCCGCCGTGATTCACGAGATCGAAAAAACCGTGGCATTTTCGCCGCGGCTGAGTAACCTTTCGCGCGAAGCGACGCTTACGCACCGACAGGTACTCTCCGCCCAGGTAAACAATCCATTAATCTCGGTCGCGATTCCGAGTCCGCGGATTCTTGCCGCATTAACTGCCGTCGTAAAGCGCTGAAATTTAGAGCCTCCATCGGGCGCGAGTTACCTAACAACCGCAACCGGCCGCGGAATAAGGCGAGCTAATAAAATCTCGCCCACGCGAGAGACATTTCAATTTTCCGTCGTTAAACGCCGGCGATTATATATTACGCGCGCGCACCGATTCGAATGAAGGAGGGGACACGAGCGCGTACATAGGGAAATTTACTTCGGGGGGAGGAGGGGGAGAGAGGTTGATGGCTATCTAATTAATAGCGCCGCCTATGCAAATGCAAGGTGCAAACGCGAAACCGAGAAATTCAGCGGCTCGTTCGAGACTACTTATCTGGAAGCTCGACTGTGGAGACCATTAAACAAAGTCGGTGTGGGTACAAAAGATCGCGGGCTTTTTGTTTTTTTTATTAATGCCCCACCGTCCGGGTAACGGGGAAAGTTTCTTTTTGCCGTTTACATTAATTATGCTGATTTTATTAATAAAGGAGCCACTTGCTTGTTATGCGTATCGAAAGGTTTCGCTGAAACTTTGTATTTTTGAATTCGGGTATGTAAAGTGCAAGTTTAAAAGTCGGTTATTACAACATGGCTGTATTTTTGTTAACGCATTAATTGACGCAATATTCTACTATAACAGATTTACAAGTATCTGCATAATTTGTCCCGACACAAGTGCTGGATAAAATTTAGCCAGAATGCAGCGCGCGATGCAGGTTATGAAAATGAGCCAAGTAAAATTGAAGGCGTTTATAAAGCAGTTAATACCTTTGAAGTACAGTAAAAATACTAATAAGAAATTAAGAGTAATGCATTTTTAAAGCTGCGTTTAAAATTCAAAGCTTCCAAGAAATTTTACTAACAAAGTAATGCGTTAACATATACAATAGGAAGAAATCTCCATATGTTTGACATATTATTCGAAAGTAGCACATCTAACGCATAAGTAGAATGAACGTTAAACCGTACCACCGATAAGAGCCCAAAGCGAGATAAGCCGAGAGTTTTTGGTTCGCGGCAGAAACAATTGCGTCACGCGGCCGAAATCATCTCTCCAGCAGTCCCCCAGCGGACAAAAGGTGAGCCGCTTCCCCGCAAAAAAGGTCCCCGCGACCGAGTCTGTGCAAGGTCGAAAATTTTCAGCAACATCAGCAAACAAATTTCTGCCTCCTTCACGCTCCGGGCGCGCGCAAAAACGAAGAGAGCCCCGGCGCTTTTTGCCGCTCGGATATCTCCGCGAGAAAGAGAGAGAGAGAGAGCAGCGGCCTTCCCTCCCGGTGAGCAGCAGCAGCTCGTAAAGAGCGAACTAGTTGACGCTGCCGGCAGTGAGAAAAAGAGGATCCTCCTCGTCGGGCGCTGGTCGTTGCGTCTGTGTACGTGACTGCGCGCATAAGTCGCCGGGGCAGCAGCAGCGGCACAGGATGCTCGCCGTATCGACCTACGGGGTGTCCAAAGAGGAGATCCACCACACCGCACAGCGCAGTGTGAGACTCGGCGATTGAAATTTTCTCTCGAACGTCAAGTGACTCATTATTATGTCGAGTCGCGGCTATCTCTCCGTGGCTGGCTCTCGAGTAATCACGCCGAGAGCAGAGCGAAAGTCGTGCAAGGGGATATATAATGGCCGTGTTTTTTTTTTTCGCCGCGCCGAGACGATTGGAGCTCTCGCGGGGCTTTGTTTTGATAAGGCGACTATTGGCCGGCTCTTGCCACACACCGAGGCGGCCTTCCGATTACGGTTTATCGGGTTTCGTAAATTTAGATGCTCTCTCCGCGGTCAATCCACTGTCAAGGTCGGACGAATTGCATCGGTTTGGAAAAAATGATGGGCGTTTTTCCCGCGAAAATATATCTCGTCAGAGGGAAGGAATTTCGCGCGGCCGTTTATGGAAAACTTGTTAATAACGCTCGACAATGGAGTTTCGTCATGCGTCCAAAGTGTGTACTCGGGTTAGCTGTTTGTCGGAGCGCGAGAGGAAACTTCTGCCTCGAATCAATAAACATTTGTTAAATTGTTCGGAGCCCGCATATATATACATCAAAATCGCCGAATAAAGTAACAAACTCCCACAATACGATAGTCCTACGGATTGAAAACAAAATCCAGGCGGCGTTTTGATTTATTCATCGGAGTTCTCGTTCCAAAAATGCAGCCCGTGCATATATTACGAACGCGCGCCACGTCTATTTATACGTAAGAAACTAGTCGGATAGGTGAGAGACGAGACGAGAAACAATGCTTACGAAATAGGCTTTGAATGAGAAAGACTCGGGAGGCAGGCCTAGCTTTTCGCTCCGCGGCGTGATTCACCGAGTCTTCTAGTACCGACGCTTCTCCCTCTCTCTCTCTCTCTCTTTCTCAAAGAAAGGATTTGAAAGAAATTCATGAGCGGACTCTCGAAAAAAGTAAGGTTGAAAATCCGTTTTATTTCGAGAACACGCGCCAAGGGCTTTCTTTCTCGAGGAGATCGGGACGAGCGATTGCGCGCGCGCGCGCGAGCGAGCGTTACGATTATGCGCGTTTGTCCGAATTTTTTTTCACTCTCCTCGTTGTGCGCGCGCGCGCGCGGTGCGCTGTGTGCCTTCTTATCTCTCTCGCTTATACTTTTTTTTTTTTTTAATGCCTTTCCGGCTTGTTTTCAGTCACCGTCTTTAATAAGGTAATTAATTAATCGCTCGTCGGGGAGAAGCGAGAGTGGTGTCGTTCAATTATACTAATGACTTTCTTTTGGCAAGCCTTTTGCGAGCGCATCTCGCCGTGAGAGACAATGTGTAATAAAGGCGATTTACCGCGAACGAGGCGAGGATTTGTGGGATCTCAAAGATTCGGATAGAGGATAGTTTTCACAATTGAAATAGCAGTTAAGATCTAACGTTTTAGTTTCCGTGTACAATCTTTTAATTCACTTTCTTTTTACTCCGAGTAAAATTTTTAAATAATCTATTAAAAAGAAAAACTTAAAAATTATTTAACAATTCCAAGCAGCCGCGTTAATAAGCAGCGACGGCTGCTGAAAAAAAAAATAAAAAAAAAAAAAAAAAAAAAAAAAATTGCTCATGTATTTCACAGAGTGTCTGACAGGCATTTGGCCTGGCAGGGCATAACTGTGATATCTCACTCTTCGAGAACACTTTAGCATTTACTATCCATGGGTGAGGTCTAGTAAATGACTCTAGTCTCGGCTTGTTCGCGTCGGTATTCCGCGCGCCATTTAACCGGTCCCGTGAAAAAAAATCGGGGATTGTACCGGGGGCCGGGATTCGAACCCATGCCCGCGGGGACGCCAGGCAAGAGGCTAGTCGACCGAGCCAGTGCAGTCCCCCCTCGGATGCTAGCCTGTATTCCAGTCAGGCTCGAGAGAGCTATGCTAGCGGCTGAACGAGAGAGACGGTCACGTGTTCGTGGCGGAAATATGCTCGACCGGTGTAGTGCTCCGAGAGAACGAAACTGAGAGGCGCGCTATTGTCTTTTGGAGGCGCACTGTATTTTTGCTGCGATTGAAAGATTTTGTTATACTTTTTTCGTAAAATTATGGGAGTTTTTTTTAATCTTCTTCATTTCATTCTGTTACCTCGGTTTCAATTGGAAAATAAATGGTTGTGCATTGCGTGTGCGAACGAGCCTAAATAACTTTTATCACCTGGCTTACTTGACCAGGAGGGTTCGGTACGATAATCAGGTCTGAAACTCACCTGCAACAGAAAAGAAAAAGTAACGTTAGTTAAAAATATTTAATCCAAATCGATGCATTTTACAAGTTTGTATAAAAATTTAATTAAAAAACGTAATTAAACTAAATCAGGAGATTTCGTTCCACGCTGAAAACCCCCCCGCACATCTAATTAAGCAACCACGACGCAACGGAGGACACCGGCGCAAAGCCCCGCGGAGCGTCGCAATTCGAGTCTCGTTGAATTTTCGTTCGCTCGCCGCGGCATTCCTCCCCAGGCGGAATCTCTAAACTAAACGCTTCGCACGCGCCGCTGCGGCAAAGAGAGTAAAAAGCGCGAGGGAGAGGAGAGCAGAGGAGGCTGCCGCGGCGCATATCTCCGGCTCTGTCCTCGCCGAGAGAGACTCGGTGTCTTATTTTAAGCAGCGCTGCACACACCGAGCGGCCCTTCGTGCTCGTTTTATCTGGCGGTCGAGCGCGAGAGAGACAGAGAGAGAGAGAGAGAGAGCGGCTAAGCCAGCTTATACAGTAAATAGAGGCAGGGGGAGCGAGAGAACGGTAAAGCGGTTACGCGCGATGCCTACTTGAAGAGCGCGCTTATCGCCCGGCGCTCATTTATTAATACACGAGCTGTGCTGCTCTCCCCCCCCTACGGGATGTGTCGCGGCGGCGGCGGAGACCCGACTACGCTCGCTTCGACGCCCGAAGATGCGCCCGCGAGAGGAGGGCTCTTTCATTGGGAGACTGATGAAGAGCGGCAAGGATGCAGGTTTCCATCTCCGCGCGGCGGTGGGACACGGAGCGATTTTTCAAGTGCGCCGAATCGACTATTATACCGTCTGGGGCGCGAATTGTTTTGACCTCGGAGGATGCAAAATCGAGGCGGAGATTGGCCGCCGCCGAGGGATAAATTGAAAGCTTTTTCAATGAGCTTCGACGCTGCTTTTGTCGATGTAATCGGGCGCTTGATGTTTGTTTTTGAAATGGGACTTTACTTGGAGTCATTTTGAATGCGGGCAGGGCACGAAAATTCGTGTGCGGAGTATATAAAAATTAAATTTTTATCGTTGACATTATTTTGAATGGTCTTGGACAAAGTTTAATTTAACGCGTAAGTGATTTAACACTTAATAAAAAATAAATAAATTTATGTACGATTTCTACATTACCGACATATTTTTAACTATTTCCTGCGCGATGCTTTTCCGAAAAATGACTGTCACTCCATACATTTTTCAATCAAACTACTCCCTCTCATCGCCCTAACCCAAAGCAATCTTGAACAGATCTCGAGAATCTGTACCAAAGCGCAAATGGGGCATTCGAAGGTCTGCGACATCCGAGATCGGGTGCTACAGCGAAGACACCGAAGAGATCAGAGGGAAGCTCGAGTCGCCGTGCGGAGCTTAGAGTATATACTCCACTACGGTCTTGCGATCATTATCTAATAAGTGGGCAGCCTTTATCGGTCGGCTCGTTGCTTGCGCGATTCTCACGCGTTGCTCCCGCATTTGTTCCGAGCCGGCTTTTGTCTTTTCTCCTTCCCTCTCTCTCTCTGTCCCTGTTTCTCTCTCTCTCTCCGGGGCAATTGCATTGAAAACCGCTGTGGCGACGGATGATGTATGGGCGGCGTTGCTTTTTTTCCGCTTAGTTATTAGCCGCGCGGACTGCTTCTTTGTCCCAGAGGCGAGCGCACACAAGTTCGAGATACGCGTATACGCTTAGTTAGAGATTAACCGGAAAATCGTGTGTTCCTTCGCGGTTTTAACGATGCTCCGATTGCTTTGCGATCATCGGAGGTTATTAAATTCTGGTTTAGAAAGGTAATGCGCGCCACTGTGCTCGAAATTAATGAAGCGCTAATTCACCGCTCCAGAGTCCATCGGAGCTTAAATTGCGCTTTAACGTTCGGCGTTAAAGCTTCGAAATAATCCAGCGCGAACTAATACAACGGCGTGCGTTCATGCAAATATTTTCAAAATAAATATTACGACGGCATGTACGCGTGTACATATCGATTTACGATTGCAAACCCGCCCACGCGACCAACGAAAACAGTAGCAGCAACGACTCCCCCGCGCCTCGGCAAAAAGGCAATAAATCCCCCGGGGCGCCGAGTTACACTTCGGCGCATGGCAGGAAAAATCGCCGAAAGCGAGAGAGGCAATATAAAGCATCGCGCGCGACCCGTAAACTCGAGGGACCTCGGTGACGCGCGCGGCGCACAATATTTAATAATAAAAAGCGGAGAGTTTCGCCCGGAGTGCACTGGAGCCTGGATGCCGAACGACGGGGCCCAGCCCCTAAACGGCTCGTTTGCGCGGCCATTATTCCGGCGCGCGGCGAGAGTTAATGCGAGCGCGCGCGCGTGCACGTTATATTATTACGAGTCGCAAGTGCATCGATGCCAGGCGTCGACGCGACGAGCGCGCGGCTCTCAAAAGCCGCAGCCGGTGACTCTCGTCACAATGAGAGCCGATTCGCGGAAAGCCGCCGGAAATACATAAACGCGAGAGATATTCCGTCTCTCTCTCTCCGCGAAGCGAGAAAACTTTCGCGGCTTTTGAGCGCGAGGAACGAGCGAGGCTGCGCGCGCTTTATTCTTTTGCAAGCCGGCTTTTACGCGCGGCGGCGACGACCGGGATCGCCGTCCTCGGCTCTTTCGGAGGAAAGCTTCTCGAAAGTCGGACGTTCAAAGTTTCCGAGGTCGTAATGGAATAAGAGCCCGAATGAACTTTGCCAGTTTAAATTGCCGATTTTGAATTTTACTGGTCTCGTCCAGAGTTTAAAAGGAGGAGTGCAGAGTCGCGGAAGCGAATCGAGACCTTGGACGAGTATACGAGCCGCCGCGTTGAGACATAGGAATATCCCTCCGAACGAGGTAATCTCTGAATTATAGATTTATGCAAGCGCCTCGCCATAACTCAAGCGCCGAGGCGCGCGCCGCGCATTTACGTCGCATCGATATCATCGATGCGTACCAGAGCTGATTGATGTTACGCGACAGTCGTGCGCAGCGAGCGGAGTCACTGCGCGGCGATTTAGTAATTGGCAAAAAAAAATAAAAGGAACTGTCCTTTGTTTACGAGCAACGAGCAGTGCGTCGGGCTCTTTGTCGAGTTTCTACGAATGGACTCAAGTACACGCGGCTAATTTAATCCATTTACATAACATTAAAAATCCTTATCCCGGCCTGTTTGCAGAGCGCGAGGAGAGTTTTCAATGCTCCGCGAGTTCAAACACACACACCATTTCTAAGCAAACAAATCGCGCGTTGAAAAGCGACAAAATGCTCTCTCTCTCTCGAGAGTCAATCAAGGGCCTTTCGAAGAAAAAAAAGAGCAGCGCAGCTCTTCCGGTCGAGGATCTCCGGCCTTCGGCTCGTCGGGTCAAGATACTCTCTCGCCGGGCGCGGGGAGAAAGGAGCCGGCGGTCGAAAAATCACGGCGCGGAGCGCGAGTGTGTACATTGGCGCGCGCGCTCACCTGGCGCGACATTGTGCGCAGCCGTCGAGAGAGAGAGAGAAGGCCCGGCGAGAGCACGTGCCGCGCTGTCGTTTATGACGGAGAGACGCCACCTTTTCTCTCTCTCTCTCTCCCGTCAGTTTTGTCGCATACACCGCTGGAGGAGACGGTGAAATTTTTCGACGCACACCGCAGAAATCGATGGCGCTCCTCTCGGCAGCTGGGGAAGGACTCTCGTTACGTGTAGCCGGAGAATTTTGTCGCGCGAGGACCGCCGGGGGTCTCCCCGCTTGTTTATCGAGTCATTAACAAGCTGCTTTCGTTATCGGCTCGTGCCGGAGAATCTTAACGATTGTTTGCCGTCCGAAGAGAGTGAAACGAAAGTGCCGTTGCGGAGTATATCGCTTGTACGGAAAGAAAGTACACGAGTCGGTAAAAAGAAGTACGTGTACGTCGTATGCGCTGATCGATCGTTAGCGGTACGGTTATGTAAGGATTATTTTTATTCGCGGAGAGAAGAAAAAAATGTAAAGAAGCACTACTCGATCGAACTTCCTTCCTCGAAGAATTCAAGCAATTATTTCCATTACCGCGCGTGCACACACGCACTTAAGTGCCCTTGCATTGTCCGACGCGCAATTACGCGCTTTTCCATGCAAAAACAAGGTTCCATCGAAATCCCCTATCACTCCGCGTGTGCCAAGCAGCAATTATCTAACTGCGCAAATCGAAGCGATTCATCATACAGCATACATCCCAGCCTCCTCTAATAAATTCAAAGCACGTTTTCCCTCCCGAAGGTCGGAGAACTTTTCCTGCAGGCCGCTAAAACGAACCGGAGGAGTTTCTAAACTATACGCAGGCGGTGTGTGTGTGTGTGCGCGTGCATTGTACCTATAGCAGGGCAGCCGGTGTGCGCGCACGTGCCGAATGCGCGCGCAGCCGCTCTCGGGCCTACGCAAACAAAGGGAGGCAGCAGGCCGAAGTTGAGCCGGCAGGTGCAAGCCGGGGCCCCATAAAATCTCTCTTTCTCGAGACGGTCTCGTCGTCGCGCCGAGCAATGGATTTCTACTTTCCAAACGATAAGGCCCCTTTTTCAGAGGGAAGCGAGAGAGAGAGAGAGAGAGAGAGAGAGAGATAGCCGCCGCCGCCGCCGCTGCAGCGAGTAATGGCGAGTCTTGGCGCGAACAATGAGGCCTTTGATTGTATTGTTTAAGCCACGGAGAGGAGAGACCGCGCGGAGGCTCTCCGTGAAGGACGAGCCCGGCTTACCGCGCGGTTTTATATATGCCGGACAGGTTTTCTGAGCGAGATGCCGCGCGCACTCTTTTCGCCGGCTGTAAGGAGATTAGAACAAAGTATTCGAGTAAATAAGGGGGGTTGGCTTCCCTCTCGCTCAATGGAGCGAGTAGATTATGGTTTATGGTTTCTTCCCTCTAAGTGGGCTTCATTATTTTCTGCTTACGGCGGAGACGAAGAAAATGCTCCGGTTTAAATGTTATCGTTATACTCGATAAATTAGTTTGGGGAACGGAGATGTTTTTTGAATAAATATTGAAGGAAAACGGAGTCTCGGAGCGAACTATAACTGTCGCAAAGCCGATATTCCACACCAAATTGACTGTTGATTTAGCTTGACGCTTATTATTTTAGCTCGGCGAAGATCCGCCGCTGTTTTCGAGAACTGTGCAAACAAGAATGTAAAGTAATTATGTCATCGCTTATTCTATAAATTTCACGATCGTTCGAAAAAGCGTCTGCGAGAGTAAATAATTTCGAGCCGCCATTTCAAAACGGTTTTGCCCCTCCGATAAAAATCCGGCTCGTTCCAGGCTTGATTAATATATCCTCGGCATTTATCCCAAGTATCTTTTACAATCAAAATTCTTTCGTGCCTCTGCGCTCGGACATTAACCACTTGCATAATCATCAGCAAGAATCCGAACGAGCACTCGTGTATACATGAAAATCTACCCACAATCGAAAATGCGTTTCGCGATAATAATACCCCGAGAGAGAGAGACAGTATTGCGTCACTCGCGCAAAACCTTTTAGCACCGCGGCGCGCGCACACATCCTTCATATCAATAAAAGCGGCCCCGGCGACCGACACATTGTGCCCCGGCAAGAAAGTCTCTCTCTCTCATTGACCGCGTCGAAAATAGCGCGCTTGTCGTTAGCGGGGCATAAAGTACGGAATCAGAGTGTCGGGGCGGCGGCGGTGCAGATTAGACTTCTCGAAATAAAGCGCTCTCGGCGCGCGCGGGAATTTCTATCGTCCGATTTATGGCGACGTTATTAAATTATGCGCCGATAGAAAAACTCCCACGCGAGCGGCGGGGCAACCTGCCCGACCGGCTCGAAATTAACCCAGAATCTCTCTCTCTCTCTCTCTCGCCGACTCGAGTGTGCAGCGTGCGCGCAACTTCGATTTCGATGGAATTCGGCGCGTGCGTGCGTGCGCAGCTGTCGGAAAAATCGCCGGCTTTACAGGCTGGCAGCTTTAACACTTTATGCGAGGGATATTTACGGCCTGCTAGGCGCGCGCGAGAAGCCTTTACGTAAGACAATAAATTAGCTTGGCCGCGGCACGCCGCGCAGAGAGCTCTTTTTCTAATGGTAACATCCACCCCGAGTTTTCTCGTTATTATGCTAAGGAGCCGGCCGCTGGAAAAATTGTTAATCGAAAACGAAATTATCGAGAGCTCGCGCGATTCATAAATTTTATCGCGCTCGAATATATATTGTTCCCCGGGTAAAAGAGATGCGTTTTTTCCGTCGAATCGCCGAGGCCCGATTACATTGTGCCGCGCCGAATGAATGTGTTTTCTATATTGGATACCCGAGAGCCACGGTGGCTCGACTCGCGAAAGTGAAACCATTTAGTCGGCCGGGGCGTTTCTACTTGCGATAAAAATATTCAATCCAGGCGCAATTCGCTCAAACGCACAAATCCCCCGGCGGAGGAAAAAGGGGCCAATTTAAAGGCTCCGCAGAGGAAAGGAAGAGAGAGAAAGAGAGAAAAAAAGAGAAGGCTCCGTGTCACCCGGCATCGGGGAGCGCGCGCGAGAGATAAGCTTTCAACAAAGCTCCATTGAGAGCGAGAAAGCGATATCGCCGCTGCCATTCAGGCGTGTCTCGGAACCAGATCTTCGGCTTGCTTACGTATACTCCTTCCTCTCTCCCCTATATCGCTCCATTCATTCTGGCGCAGCGCCAAAATACCGGCTCGAGAAATTCGAGTGTGCCGCGTGCGGCCGCGTATCAGGCGTCGATCATTAGCCAAGAAACTCGTTTCGCGCCGTCGATCTCGGCGATAAATCTCGCGATATTCCACAATCGCACAAATCGACGCACTGCGCCGCGAAGAGCATCAGCAGCCTGTTTGCCCTCGGGCGATGTGTGCGCGCGCGCGCCTCGAAAAGCCGAGAATTCGAGATCTAAATAAATATTGACGCCGCGGCGTGACGCAACGCGAGTCGACTCTCTGAAAAATCGATGTCCACTCGACTCGGTCGCCAAGCGGCGCGAGCGAGCGAAAAAAGGCTGCTAATACACGACACGCCCGGCGTATTTGTATTCCGCGAAGGGTCTCGCGCGCGATGTAAATTTAAGAGCCAACCTTGGCGCGCGCCCATTAATAATTATATTGCTCTCTCGGCTCTCGGCGTAAGCGCGCGCGAAATGAAGACAAACGTCGGCGCTGCGCGCGCGCATCTGCGACATATTAAAAGCCCATGGTTTTCGCGCGCCAGCTTCGAAGCGACGCGCTTGGCAGCCGCCCAGAGAGAGAGAGATGTGTGGACCTAAGCCGTTCTCGGGCTTTAAAATTCACGAGAGCTACTCTCGCCGCGGAGCTCGGGGCCAAGGCTTTTCTTTAATTTCATGAATGAAGCTGCGGGGGCAGCGGCCCCCGACTCGACTTTTGTGCTGCATGCAGCTCTCGCGGCTACTGCGCTTTTTTTGCCAAAACCGAGAGCACTGAGTCAGGGCGCGCCGAGCTGACGGTTTACGCGACAAGTTAGCAAAATATTTACGCCGCTTTCGAGGCGGCCAGAATTAGAGGGTGATGCTGCACGCTGGGCGAGATCAAACATCGGCCGCGGCGCTGTTGCTTTAGCCTTAAACTTGCGTCTGGATTTAAAGCTACTCGCGAGAGTTAATTTCGACGGCTACGAAGATATACAAACGTGAGAACGAAAAATGTTGCCGATAGCAAAACAAAGATCGACGTGCGAAACCCGCTGCGGGCGCACCGCTAAAAATATCGGAAAAGCCTATTCCTATGTATCTTGGATTGGAGACTTTCGTCAGGCTAATAATTATGCCGGCGTTTAAAAAAAGATTTATAATTTACAACATTATTAGCAATATATACAAATCCATTGTCTTAAGCATTTCGCCACGTGATTAACCACTTTAATTTACAAAAATCTCGCGCCGAGAACATAAAACCCGTACGCAATTGCCAACGTATCCAAACAATTTTTCCCGCGGATCGGCTCGAAATTGCAAAATTTCACTTTTATCATGGATATTGCGGCAAAGTTACGATACGACCTCGCTGAAAAAAAAGCACCAGCAACAATAAAGTATATCCGTTAAATTCGTCGGCGCTACCTGTCGAAACGGCCGATAAATAAAGTCTCTCTCCGCGCTTAAAAAAGCCAGCGAAAAATTTCCCAAGAACTATCGAGCGCGCACAACGCGCGGCTCATTCACGGCGAGATCCGTCAGCGTGCCGATTCAAATCGGCGTGCGTGCGCTTTTCCGTGGGCGGCCGCCGCCGCCGCCGCTGTCGGGGCGAAATTTATGCGCCGCAGCGCGCATTGGGTAACAATAATTGGTAATATTATATCACTCCGTTAATTGGTTCGATGACCATATAGATTTTTCGAGCGAATTGCGGCCGATGTAGATAATATTCGGATATCTCGGGCTCGAGATAAGGAAAGGGCCTTTTTTCCGGGCGAGCTTTTTTTTCAGTCGGGATTTATGGGGAGTCGATAAATTGCGCGGCGTTCAATTCGGTTTCGCAATAGTTCTGCGTACGCTTTTTATGTATATATATGACGCGTCGAGAGACGCGTGAAAAGTCGCTAGACGAAAAAAAAGACGGTAAAGGCGCGGGTTTTTCGCGCTTTGGTTGCTTTGCTCTTTCGGGAGAGTCGGGGGGAGGCAGGGAAATTTGTCGGTCGGGTGGGAAACGGTATTTTTACGGAAGAGTAGAATATTTACGCGGCGGAATAGTCGGTCTAAAAATAGGACGGAGCAAATGAGGTTTGTATGTATAAGGAGGTGCATGTATTATCGTAAATCTTTGGCTTGCTCTACATAAATTCATCTAGCGAAGCTGTCAAATAATAAATAAGTTTTTGACAAATTAAATTAACTGAAAGTTTTCTCGTCTCGCGCTGCGTTACGCACTTTAATGTTGAATGGAAATATTTTACATCTCATTTGTTTACAACGAGCCGACTTTTTGTCCTACCTACAATACCAGCGAGCGGATAAGAACTCGACAGAATTCTATAGTACCGACCCCGCGATGACTCACGTCCCTCCAACCGATCCGCTCAAATCCGCGAGTATCGTTTCACCTCTCGACGTTCCTCAAAACCTTCTCCGCGAAACCATAAAAATCCCCGTCGGAGCCTCCCCGAAAACGCCGCGCCGAATCAAAGCTCGCCGATCGTGAGAACGGCTCCATAAAAAAAAAAGAAAAAAGAAGAAATACGAAAAATTCGTTGCGCTGCGGTTTAGCAACGCGCGTGTATATCCATGTCTCTCGTATCGTTACAAAATCAAAGCCGGGCAATGATAAATCCATTTGCAGAGCTCTTGGCTGAAATAAAAAGAAGAAAAAAAAGGACTCGCGCGTCCTTGAGCAGTCGGTCTCCTCTAATACAAACAGGCGCACACCTGATGGCCTCTCTCTCTCTCTCTCTCGGCCGATGGTGCTAATTTCGGTCGGCGGAGGCAAACGCCGAGAGGCGAAGGAGGAACACACAGCGAACGCTCGTTGCGGTCTCTCTCTCTCTCGAGCGTTGCGTTGCATGATTCACGATCGATTCTCTCTCTTTTCTACGTAGCCGCAACCGACGCGGCCGCGGATGATTCAGGCGACGTAACGCTCCTTTTTTCCTCGCGGCGCTCTCGCTCGCTCGCTCTTCGCATTATTCGTTACGAAATGTAGTATGCTGCCTCGCTCGCGGTCAATTGGAATCTCCTCGCCGAGAGAGAAAAAGGGAGAGGGGGGGGGAGAGAAGGCTAAACGGAATTCGTCTCACGTATATACTTACGGGCGGAGACACCATTTTCGTGTCAGTGAACCTCCCGTGAGCTTTGCCTGCTTACTCAGCGTATCTGAAATATGCAGATACGCGCGTATACACATACGGACACGTATACGCGGCGGGCTGCTCGTCAGATAAGACGCGCGGGGGCCCGCTTGCATGTGCGGCTCGATGCTGCGGGCGCGGAGGGCCCGCCGAAAGCAGAGTGTGTGGGAGGGGCTCTCGGAGCTCCGGTGTGTTTATTATCGCCGAGATTCGGCTTGGGAATCTTTTTTTTTTCTTTCGATTCCTGTAGTCGTGCTTTTGTCATATATATATTTACGTGGATATATTCGTCGCGTGCGTGAAATATTTCGTCGGCTTCGGACGCTATCGCCGATGTCGGGGGAATATCTTTGGTCGAGCGAACAAAGGGGTACCGTATTAACGAGGAGTAACCCGGAGATTACGGAAATTCTTGGGTACCGAGGCGGATAAAGCTTTGAAAAATAATCGAGGAAAAATCCTCGAAGCTTTCATAAAATATTCTAGGAACCCGGGTTATTTTTGTAAGGTTAGCGCGTTAATTTAGGGAAACGGGGGAGATTCAAATTGAATAATAAAAAACTTCTACGTCGGTCTATCCGATTACCAAAACAATGACGCTCAAATTCAGCGTTTTTAAGTGAAACGCAAGAGTCAACAAGCCCCGGACACAGAAAATTCGTTACCCGCGAGAGAGCGAGGGTCTGTAGCCGGCCTTTTTACACACAACGCGCCGTTGATTTCATGAATAAATCCACAAGGCGGAACGCAGATCAAACAATAATTGTTTGCTTTTCTCGGGTGGCGCGCGGCCGAGGAAACTTTTATTGCGGCCTGTTTAACATTATTTGATGGACTGGCACGCGGAGGCGCGGAAGCCTACCGAGACCCGGCGGATCAAAGACCCGCGCGAAAGGGATTTTTTCGTCGGGGGAATATAAGGCTTGTTCTTTTCGAGCAACGTCCGTGTTTACTCTGGTGTTTTTTTTTTTGTATTAAAACCGCCTAAGAAGGTGCCGGTGGATGGATAAACTCAAAGGAGCGTTTCCATTTCACGGAGTTAATTCTATATCGCGTCTAACGCGAACGCAGCTAAATATATTCCGAAACATTCGACAAACAAAGGATTAGAAGAAATTTTATTACCAGTAATCAGCTCTGTACACTCGTCGATTCGGACTCACAAATTGCAGGCGTCTAGACCGCATCGCGGCAACGCGCCCAACTCAAAAGCAGATGACGCACATGTCTGCGCTTAGCGATAATTAAAAACGAGGACAATACAATTAATCGGGGAGCGCGAGCCGGCCTCAAAGCTCTCTCTCTCTCTCTGTCTCTCTGCGCATCCGGAAGTCCCTTGTAAAAGTGAGCGGACGAGCTGCGCGCCGTACTGTGTATATAGGTTTTCCAGCCCGCACGATGCACCGTGACGGCGACTTAGATAATCGGGACTGTCTTTTTTCCCGTTTCGTATAGCTGGGCCCCACGGCGATATCGACTGACCGTTAAACGGAGCTCTGCGGTGCGCGGCTCTCTTCGGTTTTAGGGCGGATCGACGACTGGGTGGGGAGTTTTTCGTTATCGAGCATCGAAAAGTATTTTGACGAATTACTAATTTCGGTTCCGAGTATCGGCGAAGGAAAAAGTTTTTTCTTCCGGGTATGCCGAAAAATATTAAACTAAATAAAGAAGGGTTTGACGTCACGTTCGAGCTGCGTACAAATTTTAACAAGCCAATGATTCTTCGTACAATCGGTTCGCGCAAAACTGCGAGAGATAATATGCTAATCAGCGGCGAAGTTCGGGGTGAAAAATGGGATCTTGTTTCCCGAGAAAACATGTACGAGCAAACTTTATCCCGGGGTTTACAAAGAAGAACGAGAAAATCCTACTTGTCAAGCTTCCCAAACAAACACCCAGCCGCCGAGTTCTAGGCGGCCGCGTCAGCTATTTCTCTGGGCCGCCGCCGCCGCCGCCGTCGGGGAAACTCTCGCGGAAAGTACACTCAATCAGAGGATCGGACTGCCTCGCCAAAAGTTCCGCAGAATTTCGCAGGCCGTCGCGCGCGATAACCCCCGCGCTCGGGGAATATCTTTTAGCTTGGCCCGCTGCGCGCGGAGAGAATTATGCCCCGCTATTTCGCGACTGACAAGTCTTTGGAGACGCGAGCGAGAACGAAGATTTACGGGTGAGAATCTTGGAGCTTGTTTGGTTATCATTGCGACGGAGCGAGATTGAATTTTTTTTTTTTGTAAATCGAGGGGCGAATCGTAAATTCCCGAAAAAATCCTCCACGAAATTCGTGGCTCCCTCGAATTCGAATTCTGGCCGTCAGCTGCAGGGAACTCGAATATTCCTCGAGCGACTTGCAAATCTTTCGCCCGAACTCAATTTTTCAGCAACAATATAAGGCACCGCGTCTTGGCTTTTCTCAGTTTGGCAACGTCGCAGCTCTCTCGTCCTCGAGCTCTGCTCTCTCTCTCTCTCTCTCTCTGGCTCCTATTCTCCTTTTGCCCTCCTCGTCTCTGCAGTCGCATACACGAGCTCGTCCCTTGCCCTTTCTTCTCGTCGGCTTCTCTCCGACGCTTTATTTTCGACGACAGCTCCGCCGCGGCGTCGCGTATAGTTTCGCGCGGGGTGGGTGACGCAAAATATTACCTCAGCCCGTAAAAGAGAAGCCCGCGGAGAGCGAATTTCATTAGGACGGATCGTAAAGGAGAAGGAGAGAGAGCGGAGGGTCGGAGAAAGAGAGAGAAAGAGGGTTACTTCTATTGCCTGACGATTAGGCCGTAACGGGCGAGAGTGCGAATGGCGAGTCCAGTGGATATTGTTGCGAGTTAAAAATGCATTATTACCGAGGGGTCATTGAAATTATCGACGTCGCCTGTGGAGCTCTGTAGCGAATTGTTCTCCGGCAGAAATTACCCTCCTTTATATAAGAAATGTACGTCAAAGTCATTGAAACGTTGTTTAATAATTAAGCCGTCTGTTAGTCGATAATTTAATTATAAACTTGCTCACGCGATGTATTTTTTTATAGCCCGAAGTGACATAAAAAATTCCCCGTAATCAAGTTAAAAGTCTTCCTCGGCTATCGACTCACCAGCAAAATTATCCAAGGACTCGCAAAGTAATTAAGAAAGCGCTAATAAACGCTTCTCCGTCGATGCATGCCTCTCTCCCGCGCAAGACGACCGAAGCGTCAGCCGATCTCGAATCTCCGCCGAAACCGCCCAATTTTTCACCGGCAAAACACGCGAGGTGCTCCGACGCCGACAAAGAGAGAAGGGGACAACACACCACGCTCGCCAAATTAATAACGCTCGTATTTTTGAATCATCCACTCGCCTCCTAACATGGCTCGCAAAAGTGTGCCGACGTATATCTGGCCGATCTAGATCCTGTTTGCATCGAGGGATGAGTCATGCGATCGGATCGGCGCGCGCGCGCGACTCCATTAAACCCCTGGCATGCACGCCGCGCGCGCTCCTCGAACGAAGGAAGAAAGAAAAAAAAAAAAAACAGCGAAGGAACAGCCGAAGGAGAGAAATACGAGCACGCAACGCGGCGCGCACGACTCTCTGCACCGGGGGGATATATCTCTCGGCGAAAAAGCAGCCCGCGCGGCAAACGAGTCGACGAGCCGAGCCGCGAGGGAAAAGCGGACTCGCCGAGTTCGGATAAAGAGCCGGAGAGAGAGTTTCGCGAGCCGGGAAACGGGACGGATGTACAAGGTTGCATACACGCGATCTCGCGCAATTAGTCCAGTGGCACACGCGGGCCGCGTTTTTAACCCCCGCTCCCGCGGCGCGGGGGGGGGGGATCGCGAATTAATTAGGCGCCCGCGCTATTGGCTCGCCGATAATTTATAGCCGCGGCGCTTTTTCGAAGGGTATACACGACACGCCGCGAATGTTGTCCGACTTTATTTCCGGAGGACACACAACTCGCGCGGAGATCTTCATCTCCGCGGAATGGAAGCTCTCGCCGTTTATTTGGGTTAATGAAATCTACCTAGGCCTGATTTTCGATAAAGCCCCATATTGCCGCGGGAGCCAGCCGGCAATCTTCTCACGCGCGATTAATCTTTTTATTGTCAAGCGGGCTTTTCGAAAAATGCGCGCAGAGTGAAAGCCGCATGCGGGTGCCATTCCTCGTATAATGTACCCCTGAGCAAATACGCGCCGTAACTGTATTTACATTATAACCTGAGCACAGTTTTTTTTTCCCCGCGATAACGAGCGGCGGCGCTTGTAATTATTCCTCTCGGAGGGGGAGAGAATACCGTATACCGCGGAAAAATGTGAGAAAAGCCAATGGATTCGCGGACGGAATATTCACGAAGTCTTACGTCGACAATACGTCAGCCGACGTTAATTAGGTTGTCGATCGAGCGTACGCCGCGTCACATCTGCTCGGCAGACGCTGTTTTTTTTCTGGCACAAGCGAGCCGCGCCTGATTCCGATGCGTGGCGGCCCGAAGGTATATACAGGAGAGAGGGAGGGGGGGAGAAGCCCTAAAAATAATCGCCGCTCCGCATCGGAGACGACACGGCCAGCCAATTAGTCGATGACAATCGCTACATCGATTTTGGAGTCGTACGTACAAGTCCGCCGCGACTCTCGATTTCCTTCCCCCTTTTTTCGATATGCAACATCGGCGATTCGTATATATGTACGCGGGAGCCGATTTCTCCAAAGTTCCGAGATTAAAAGGCAAAACATCGCGGCCCCGGAGAACTTTCTTTGAGAACTTTTTTAAAGCCTCGAAAAACTTTCCTCCGCGCCAAAAGCAAGAGTGTATAAAACTAGGCTCCGAGTTCCGGGGCGAAATAAATCGTAAACGGATTCCCATAACCGACGGCGCGCGTAATAATCTCGTTAGGCCGATCCTAAACCGAGATAAAGAGAGAGAGCGCGAGTATCTCTATTTCCGGAGCCGGGCCACCGTTAAGCAGGCGTCATAACTCCCCTATTTTCGTTGTCCATCGCGCGCGAATTCGCCCGCGCAACCAGCCGCGCGGGAGTCCGATTTAGATTTAGATTTTCGCGGCTCTCGTCCGCCTTAATTAAGGCGATATGCGCCCCGGAGCCTTAATTAGCCGAGGGCGGGCAATTTGTAGCGCCGAGTCTCTTCCATTGTGGGCCGCATGAGAAGCCGATTATGCGCGACGCGCGAGGCTGTGAGCTCCGAGCGTCGATGCTGCTCTCATGCCTCGGTTTTTGTCTTCAGGTCGGCTCCGCTGTAGCCTGATTTAGTTCGTCGTCGCGCGAATAATCGAGGGAAGACGGTCGCGGAGGTGACGGTGCAGCTTCGAGAGCGCATACTCGAGGATTAAGACCATTTTTTTTTCGTTCGCCGCGCGAATTTAAGAATCGCGGACGCGGTTCAAGGTTCGAGCGCATACTTCGGATTCTCTTTTTGCAGCGAGAGCGAGCGCGGCCGGCGAGTTTTGCTTAATGGTAAGCCGTAATGACTGCGGTTGGCCAATTGATTTTAATAAAAACTCGCGCGAAGAATTATGCCGGCTGCGCGGAGCGCCGTTTGCTCGTTGACGGAATTGGCTCGATTCTCTTTGAGCTTTTTTTCAAATTCAAAGTGTAGTGTACGCTTTAGTTTTTTTTTTTATTATTGCCGGCCTGGAAAGAGTTTTCAATTTACTTTCGAAGGTGCTCAATCATCACCGGAAATTAGAAAAAGATCGATGTCTCGTTCGTTAGGCTCGGCATGATGTGTATACTTTAGAAAGTAAGAGTCGGTAAATTTATGAAGCTGAATACATTAGGCGCACTGAAAGACTCTATTCACTTGTTCATTTAAATTTTTATATTTACATACGCGGCAACTATAAATTTTTTTTCACTCGTTGCGCGGGGTATTATTTCTTAATTATCTTTCTCTTTTGCTTCCTTTGTGCGATATCGCAATGAATGCCCGCAGTGTAAATAAGCTTTTTCACTTGTTTAATCAGTTTTATTCTCCGGCTCTATTGATTAATTAAAAAATTACGATCAAACAGCTGACGTAAAGCCTAAAGTTCGTTGCGAATTCAATAATTCTCCTACCTCCGTTCGCCGAGGCAAAAAATTCCGACACACAAAGCAAATTTAATCTAGACAAACTTTCGAAAGCGGCAAGTCCCATTTTAATAAGGCCCCCAGCCCCGCCGCGATAAATTACGAGCTTCATTATTCGCCGCAAACTTCCTAATCTTCATTCGTCAAACGAGCCCGATACCAATCTCCACCTCAAAGGCCTAAAACCCCGACAAAACCTCCACTTAAAAAACACGAAGATCGATCAGCCAGCCCAAGATAAATCCTCCGCGCCCCTCTCTCTCGCAAGTATCAATCAAACAACGCTGGGCAAGGAAGCCGCGAGGAAAAGAAGGCCCGTCGAGAGTCCTGCCCGGTTTTTCCCCTGTGTGTGTGTGTGTGTGTGGAGGAGGCGAGAGCCGGGATCCCGGACGCGACGTGACGGCCCTCGGCGGGAGAGAGAGAGAGAGAGCAGCTGCCGCAGCAAGACGAGAGCGCAGGCCGAGAGAGCAGCCGGCGGCGGCGGCGGCCAGCCAGCGAGATGTTCCTCCAATTTAAGGTTATCGCCCGTTTCGGTTGATCAGGTCCCCGGAGCCACGAGCCGACCGACAAACCGACGGAGAAAGGAAGGAGAGCCGGGCGAGTGCAGATGCTGCGCGCGCCGAGGATGGACGATGTTGGAGGTGAATTCGACGTGGTGTGCTTTAGCTCTGGACGGTGTGCTAATGCCGCCTCAAGGATTCCCTTTATGCGCGGGTGAGAAGGATAATGCACTCGTCGGAGGTGTGTGTGCGTTTGCGGCCGACAGGTTCGCCGATTGCGACTGAGTCAGCCACCGACTGTCTCCGACGGGGCTGGGAAAAACGTCGTCGATTAAAAAGGCGGGGAATGCGATTGAACGGATAAAATTGTGCTTTGTTGGAATATATTTTTATTCAGCTTCACGGCTTTGTTAGATATAGGCGTAAAAGCAAACGGATCCGCAGAAGCATCTTCGAATGACGAATATATCAAGATGGCAATTTTTAACGCCAACGGGGGGGTTATTCAACTCTAGACAACATTGTAGCATTGTGTTCCGCGCAAAATACAAGCCGGCACACCGTGTAGTTTCGAAGCGAGAGAGCCTCGCGTGTCTGTATTGTTTGAAAATGAAATTCATTAGAATAGCAACTATATACGCCTAATCCCAGCATTGTCCCTAAACGCATGAATAAGCGTCCCTAATTAAAACGAGCCGGCAATCCCAAAGAGGTCGCGTTAAAAATCCGCAGCTCTCGCGCTTTCATCTCGCCTCGGCACTAAACAACTCTCGGCTCTCTAAAAAGTGAAAAAAAAAAAAAGAATCCTTCCGCTTTTCTCGCGCGGCGGTCACTCGAGCCCCCCCATAAAAAGCCGTCGCCTTTAATTTCCGAACGACGGCGGCACCTATTCTCGCGCTCCCTCGACGACTCGCGAGAGAGAGAGTGCAACGCTCGCCCGTAAAACTCGCCGCGAGGGGAGTAGGGGGGAAATTTCATGCGCGTGTAAACACAGCGCCGAAAGCCGATCGGGTGACCAGCTAATATACAGGCAGCTCGCGCTTTTGCCAGGAAATCTTGGCGCCCCGCGCGAGAGAGGCGAGTAACGCGAGAAAAGTCCAGTCATCGACCTCCCCCGCCGCCGCGCGGCGAGGTATTATTTCGCTCTCCGTGCAGTGCGCAGTCGCGCGAGGAGACGCGAGTGATATAAGCGCGCGGGGGATTTTCTCTCCGCGCGCGGCGCCGCCGCGTAAAGCGAGGCGGCGAAATTGTCGAAAGTGCGCGCACCTTGGATTACCGGCCGGTGTCTGTCTCTTTTTCCTTGATTGCCGCGCCTCTTTTGCCGCTGGGCAATTAGGCGCGGAAATTGATTCGGCAGAGGGGAAGTGAAACGGAGGTACTTTTAATCGGCAATGGGATATTCTATTAATGAGGGGATAGGAGTTATTGAGGTGCAAGTTTTGCGAGAGAGAGAGATGGTTTTTTCAAAGAGATTGATTGGAGGTCGAGTTCTTTCAGGCTGTTTTGTGTGTAGTTTTTTAGAATGTTATTGGACATTGAATGGAATGCGTCATCAATGTCATTCATATTTTAATACTGAAATGCTCGAATATAAACTTGGCGCTGCAAAATAGTTACACCTTATTTGATCGGTGAATCATAGCTCAATTCCGTAATGATGTAATACAAGACAATAATTACATTTTTTTACGAAGGATTTGCATTTCATTTAGATAAGTACACTCGCAATCTTTTACGAAAGAGAGAAAAATGCAATTAGAAGTATCGTAAAACGGAATTATATGCAAATGAAGAAATTCTTTTATTATACTGCATTTTAAAGTGTACCGCGGGGAGCATAAATTAAGCGAGGCAGATTCCATGACGATGACTCAGAACGACCGTAAGGTGCCTTCGTGCCACGGTCTTCGCAAATTTTTCACCCGCCTTCAAGTTACCTCGATATCCGTCTCTAATCGCAAAATGTTTATATATAACCGCGAGAAAAGCGCAATAATTATCCGATTGCGTCTCGTAAACATTTTGCCCCGTCCGTCACCGACGTCGAAGCGAGGCGGACACCGGGAGAAAAATGACTTCCACTTTCTAAGCGATCCGCGAAATGCGCGGAGAGCCGGTAATCTAATTCCCTACTCGGTGCACGCAGCAACGGCGCGTGCTTGACGCGCAATCGTGCGTGTATATCTGCCGGAGCGAGGCCCGGTGCTAGTCTTTCTTTCTCCTCCGCCTCCTCTCTCTTCTTTCTCTCTCTCTCTCGGCTCGCGCGAGTCCTTGAACGCTCGGCGGCGCGCGAATGTCCGCAAAGTGCAGAACGAGAAAGAGAGAGAGAGAGGGACGGAGCGAGTCTTCTGCGGATCTTGAACCTTCGAATCGCCTCGGCTCGCGTTTCTCGGCTGCCGCTGCCGTTGCATCCCTCTCCGAGAGAGAGGTGTATATAGCGTATCTCTCGCTTTCTGCGATTCAGATTTTGCGCGCGGCAAGTTGCGCAACGGCGCACGAGTTTTAATTGTAATTGTATACCAGCTGACGAGAGAGCGGCTGAGGTCGAGCTCGCGGGCGAAAATTAATTGCGATACGCGGCCTTTGCAAATTTCGTCGATTGGGTTGGCGCTTTGAGCCGCCGGAGAAAAGTGGAGCGGTTAAAGGTTTTCCCTCCTACGGTTTAGATTTACGCGGAAACCAGGCGGGAAAGGCCGTTATTAGAGGTGGCGAGGCGGCTGATTGACGGTGGAAACGTGCTAATTGAATTGTTACAACAATGGCTCCGTGCGAAAGTTCGAGCTCTCGCGATATAATTGAATTCGTAATTTCGCCTGCTTCATTAAAGCTCGCGCCCCGAGTAAATCACTCTGCCTTTTACTGGCGTCGTAAATATTGTCATTTCGTAACGCCAAGTGTCATAAAATATATTTCACGAGAGGCGAAGGGCCCGAGAGAGAGAGTGACTGGGGCCCGCGAGGCATCCTGAAAATCATTTTTCTTATTTATTACCCTTAGATTTTCTGAAATTTTATTACCCCGGCCGACGGGGCCCCGTCTCTTTTCCCGAGGCGGCCGATGTATAACGTACCTGACCTTTAAATAACACGCGACGACCCCCCGCCGAGCGCCGACCGACGTAATTTCCAGCTCGAAAAAAAAGGAGCGCGGACGCGCGCATTACCGCATTCTCGAGCGGTCCACGGGTATATGCGGCGACGTAATCGCGGCCCCCGATGCGCTTATGCAAAGAGACGAGCTGCTGCCCGCCTCGCGTAACTGTTCCTCCCGGTGCTCGGCTCGTTTCGCGCTCACCGAGAGAGACCCGTCATCATCGTCGACGGGCGCCGAGGACGCGAGGTTGCGCGTATAAGCGCGAGCCTTCGCGGAAGGCCGAGGCGCGTCGGGTTACGACTGACCGGTTGCAGCCGCGCGCTGCATCCTCCGATAATATCCTTCGGGGAGCCCGAGGTCTATTTCGGTTTGAGAAAAAACGCCGCCGAGTGTCATCGCTAAAATTGCCGGGGAGAGAGAGAGAGAGAGCAAACAATCGTCGGCGCGATAATAGTCTTCGGACGCCGCGAGCTTCTCGGTATCCCGGTCCCTTGACGTCAATCGGCCGGGTTTATCTGGCTATTTGTTTGGGAAATCGCTCGGAAATCTCGCTCCCGGTTTTTCGCCACTTCCGCGTTTATCCCGGGGAGGGACACGTGCACGCCGAGAGAGAGAGAGGGAGCAAGACACAAAAGGACGTCCCACTTTCTTTCTAAGCGCGACGACGTCACACACCGGGGAAAATTTAGCTGGACTCTCGAGCGCGGCCGGCGTTGCGCAATGCGTAGGCGCCGCGTTAAAAAAAGACGGGGCGGCCGGCCGGGCGATACGCCGCCTAAATGCGGGTCGAGAGCGGCAGCAGAGCCGGGCCAGCTGACGCGCGCGCGCGGTCCTTAAGCCCGGTGGATATCCTCGAGAGGCGCGACGATGAAAAAACAAGAACGGGAGGGAGCTGCGCTTCCGCTCTCGGGAGATCTCCGAGAACTGGCTCTCTCCTCTCCCCCCGTGGCGAGCTGTAATTTCCCGGCACATTCCGACGGCGCACTGCAGCGGCGGCGGCAGCCCCGGCTGGTGGCTTGATTTCGAAAAGAGAAATTAGGAAAAAAAGCCCTTCTTCTTACGCGGCTATCGGCCGCCTCGATCGCTCCGCTCTCGGTCACCGTTTAAAAGGACAAAGCGCCGAGCGAAGGGCTTATACTTTTTACGGGCGCAGCGATAAATCATGAATTTTCGCGTATTGGTTAATGCAGCGGCGTTTAATTTTCCAACGAGCACAAATAAATGATATTAAGGTATTGTACCAAGGCAATATTTTCACAATAAATTAGCATACATCGTTCGAACTCTCGAAAGCCGCCGTCGCAAATCACACACGTCAGTCGAGCGGCGATCGAGCAGCTCGCTCTTTTTTTTTTTCCAAAGGCAAAAAAGAGCCGCCGTCCGTACGAGACAACGGACGCATGCGTACACCGTCCCGGGAATGCAGGCAATGGCAGAGGAGGCGCAACAAGTGATCCCTGCCCGCTCGGTGTACGTACATGCATAGGCGGGGGCCGCGAGATGTTCAACAGAGAGGCTTTATCATCGGACTTACACTTGATGAGGACGACGCCGTTGTGCAGATCCTCCATCCTCCTGCGTTCTCCTATGAGCGCCAGTTCTGAGGACGGGCTCGGGCCGCCCGAGGAGTTATAACCTCAAAGAGAGCAGCCTCTGTATCCCTGCAGCGAAGGGCAGCTCGCACAGTGCGTGGGGCTGCACGTAGTGTGCGCCTCTTCCCCGCGCGTACTCGCGCTCTCTCGTATACGGCCGAGCGGATAAACAAACGACGTATAAACACAGAGAGAGAGAGAGATGCGCGGGGCACCCACGCGGGCCTCTCGGGATTCTGTACGATGCACTCTCGGCGATGCACCTCGCGGAGTACGTCGGTACGTCTGTCTGCAGTGTACCCGCGTAAGCACTCACACATGCGTCGCGGTCACTTTTTTTAAAGACTCACTGGGCGCCTGCGCGTTGCGGCTATGTATTTCTCTCTCTCTCGCTCGGCGCGGTGTATTATTGTTGTCCGAGGCGGCGGGCGGGCCAACGGCCGGCGTCACTGTAACTAGGCGCTGGCATAATTAATTTCGCGCGTCTCTGCGCCCGTAACGGCTCGGCGAAAAACATGGCCGCGCGCGAGCGCGGGTCTCGGCGGTGGCAAAGGCGCTCTGTGTGTCTCTCTCTCTCGTGCGCTGCTCGAGGCTCTCGGCTGGGTACTGAAAACGCCGAGGAGGTTTCTGGCCTGCCGTGGGCCCTCGCCTGCAGTGTATATCTCTCTCTCTCTTTCTCTTTTACAGCGGAGCAGAGAGAGAGAGAGAGAGAGGAGGGAGCAGCTCGTCCGCTGCGGCTGGCGTTGCCCCTTCTACGCTCTCGGCCGTGCCGCCGAGGCAGAGACTCTCTGTGTGTGCTATGGGACGCATTCAGACCTTTATGGAACTACGAGAGGACTGTTTTGCCTTTTGTTTTTTCGAGTGTGTGCGTGCGTGTGCGTGCGTTAGTTTTGTTCGCCGGGACTTTTGTTTCCTGGAAACGCGAGATCGGGGAGGGGGCAGTTTAATGGACTGTTGATCCCGTTTAAATGTCGAGGGCTGCTTGTTTATTGGGGCTTCAAAGGCGCAATTATTGGCCTGGTACCGAATTTCTCCCTTTTCCGCTCGTTCGCTCTCGTAAATCTCCGGAAAGCGCTCCGTACTTTTGTGGTTCTCTCGATGGTCCGCGGAACGAGAGGCAAAGTGTAAACACTTGCGTGCACCGTTCATTCGGTTTTTAAATTTATTTCAACGTCGACGCTTTAACTCGAAATTAAAGGTATATCCCCGAGTACCAAAACCAGTGTTTAAGCAGCTTTCGAGCCCTCCGAGCAGAGCCGCGAATTCGCGGTAGCACTCGAAGGAAGCCTGCAGGTGCGGGATTCATCGGCGATGACTGCGCCGCGGCTGAATCAGAGCCCGATTATTTAAACTAAAAGCGAAAAGAAATCAGCTATCTCTTCGCTCCCTTCGCTCTCTCTCTCTCTCGGTCTTTGGTCGCGGAGCGTGCAGCGCAGCTCCTCGGTGTATATAGGCTCTCGCTTTGCAGCCGGCGCTCGAACAAAACGACTAAGCGCGCGGGCAGTCGAGTCCGCAGGCCCAGTGGTGCTCCGCCGACGGCTCGGCGGCCTCGGACCTTCGGGAGGGACGGCTCGTCGTCCTCAGCGCCGAGGCGGGCAGCGCCACTGCTCGCGGAGAGCCGGCTGCTGGCCCAAGAGGAATAGGAGATAGAGAGAGAGAGAGAGTATAGAGGGAGTGAACGCGCCGAGGAGGAGGAACAGCGGAGAAAGAAAGGGAGAGAGAAGCGGGCGACGGTGCGGCGCATGTGTTGGGAATCTCGGAGGGATTATTACGAATTTTCCTCTCTCGTGCACCGCGCTTAGAGAGCAATTGTAGGTGGATCTTTATTTTTTTTTCCGACCGCCGAGATTGGCTGAGACGGGACGGTTTGCGCAATGCCCGGCTGGTGTATATGGGTGCGCGTGTGCGGGGAGATTCTTCGATAACGTTCCGCGCGGCTCTTCTCCGTGTGTGTGCGTGTGTGTATATACGCGCACACGCCGAGATCTGGGTGAGATTCGTGTGCGCGATGTATACGCCTGCACCGCGAGAGAGAGAGAGAGAGAGCGTTTTTCATTCACGCGATCGGCCGGCACGATTCCTCGTGATTTCGTGGACGGTTTTGCCGTTTTTTGATTGGCTTTAATGGATTGCATAAAGTGAAAAGCTACACGGTGGAGAGGCTTAAATTGCTTTGAAAATTTTTTAATTAGGCTCCGAATCCACCATCATAAATTTTGCGCGGCGCGCCGAAATTGAATCGAAAGCGCGGCCGCCTCTTACCCCTGTACGTGGCCATTTATTTTTCGATGCAACGAGAGAGCGAGTGTACACAAAGAACAGGTGGGCTCTCTGCTTTTACTTCGCGCGCGCAAAAGGTCGGGAATAAAACAATAAAAATGGGCTTGCTGCGGGGATCTCATTGTGCGCCTTTTCTGCTTTATTTTATTGCACAATTTGGTTACATAAATAATTCCGTTACGTAAATCGGCGGGCGCTTTTTGATCGAGATCTCACGAAATTTTAACCAGTGTGCACCGGTCGCGGTCGCGGGGAGCGCCCTTTTTATTTTTTTTAAACGCTCGCGTTCGAGGCAATTTTCGCTTTTACAAAATGTTCCGTACAAACCTGCAGCGGGGATAGAGAGAGAGAAGAGCGGGAGAAAGTAAGAAAAAGAGAGAGGAGAGCGAGAGCGAGCGAATTTGCGCTACGAGCAAGGGAAAAGGAGAAATACATATATATAGGTGGAGGGAAAGAGAAGAACCGAGCGAGCGAGCGAGATAGAGAGTCGGAAAAAGGAACGAAGCAACTGATACAGAGAGGAGAAACGTACCGATGCAGGGGGAGAGCGAGAGAGAGTTATACGAGAGCGTATCGCGCTAAAGTGAGGAAGAGAGGGAGAAAACGAGGATAGAAGAGGACGCAAGAGAGAGAGAGGAAGGGAACGGGCTGAGAGCGAGAGAGAGAAAAGTGCATGGGCAGGGCCGGATGAAACGGATGCAACGACTGGTGCCAGCTGAAATTTTAATGCTTTCCTCTCTGCTGTTGCAGCCCGGGATTTTTCAGGAGGGCTAATAGTGGGCGGAGTAAATTTGCAGCGCATTGAAAATTTAACGTCACCTCGCTTGACGAATTTTAGAAGTACTGAGCAAAGTCCACTAGAGGATTCTTCCAACGGGATAGCTTCTTTCAAGTCAATTTTGTAAAAGGCGCAATTTCTGAGTTTTGAACTCGCTGATAAACAAATTTTTCGTTAAATTTACTATTTTGAGAGTATAATGAACCGCAACTTACGCAAAAAGAAGATCGAACAGTTTGACTTATTTGCGGTTTAACTCACCTGAAAGAAAAAAAAAGCATAGAATTAATATAAATTGATTAAATTGTAAATACTAAAAATTTAATGTTAATTGTGAGATAACAAAAGAACAGCTTCTCTAAAATGTATATGGCGTCACCTAAAAATATGCTAATGTAATTTCTACTTCAACTACTCCAAAGTACATTTCTTTTCGTCCAAGAGAATTATGTACCTTGCACTTGACTTAATTAAAAATCACTCAAACGAACAGTCCATTACGAGAACAGTTTTCCTCGCGACGACAGGATTTTTTACGCCGCGCCAACAACAAGCAAAACCTGTTTTCTCGGACTCTAATGCGAAATCCTCCCGGCGCCGAGTGATGCAAATCTCTGCGTGAACAAATCCGCGCTAAAATAAAGATTACTCAGAACACCGATCGATTTCGCGCGTTCGCTCATATAAACGTGAGAAAAAGCCGACGATCCTTACGTAACCGCAAACACCTCCAAGCCCCCCGCGTGCATTAATTCTGAAAAATATTTGTCCCGGCCGCTGCGATCCCATCATAAAAGCCTCCTCTCTATCTCAATAAATTAGCGGCTCGTCATAATTTCACGACTCGTTTTGATGCCGCCGCCGCATAAGAATCGGTCCGCGCGACACTGACATTGCCCCGGAGGACACAAAGAGACAGATAAACGTCGCGCGCGGCGAGTCTTATTATGCAGTCGGGCTCGTACTTGGCTTTGAAGAGAAATCTCGCGACATCGAGTCTAACGAGTGAGTCTATATACGCGGCGCGGCTCGGCGCCTGAATGGGAGAGTTCGAACGGAGAGAGAGAGAGAGAGAAAAAAAAGGGGGGAACGGAAGAAAGGAGGAGCCGCGGGGAAAAGGAGAAAGGCTCCACGATGGGACAATAAACATAGCGAGAACGGTGCCGCGCACGCGCGCGCAGCTCTCCGTAAGGAATGATGAGGGATATAAAAGGGAGGCAAAAAAGGATTAGTGCATCTGAATTGGAGAGGCTCTCTCGCGATCCGCGGCTTCTTTGCGCTGATGGCCGCGGCCGAGAGTTTTCTCGAGAGAAAAATACTTACTTACTCTCGAGGTAGCTAGTCTAGAATGCCGGTTGTTTCTTGCGCGACGCTTTTTTTTTTCTGAGCAAGCTCGCGGTCTGTGTATGTTATGTGACGCGTTGGTTTTTTTTTTAAACGACGGAGTCATTGTTGATGGATAAGCGGCGCGGGGACGATGAGCATGACTATTTTTCATCGGTAGCTGGTTCTTGAATGAACCGAGAGACTTAGGAAGTTTACTACAAGAGAGCTTGTTCGATATTGTGCAATCACTTTATTGCATTTTAACAAAGTGAAATGGTAGGATCAGTCAATAATAATCTCTTAATGGGGTACTTTCAAAAAAATTAAACATTTGTCTTTTTGCATTTTAATGTTTTTGACGAATATAATTTGACACCTCAAGCTGGTAAAATTATTCAAGTATTTTTTAAAGTATTATGTTAATTCGAATAATGTTAATCAAAATTACAAAAATTATGCAATAATTACTCCGTTCGAAATAACAGAGTTACTTTACCAAACTTTTAGATGTTTCACTAAATCCATATAAGCGTAAGATAAAGTTTCGCAAAAGTGTGACTAAGCTTATTGTAAAACCCTTTCGAATGAAATCTTTAAAAGTAAATTTTGGAAACTCCCATTAGCAAACTTGCCCTGAAGCTTATCTGAACTTTAATTTGACTAAAGTTTAACTAAACTTGAAAGGGTTGTTAAAATATAGGTTAAAGTTATGTTTGCTTAAGCAGTGCGACGTACGGAAAAGAATGCGCCGAGAGTACAGAAGTGCGATGTACTCGCTAAAATGCGGAAAGAGCCGAGTTGCAATTCGGCAACTCCAGCTGATGTATATAAGAAGGCATAAGTGATCAGAGAGTGAGTTCACTAATTCTGTTCTGGGCTGCAAGACGTGACAACCGTTGTTGTTGTTGTAATAAAGATTAAGTTTTTTCTATAATAATTTACCTATAATTTCTAACAAGGGTTATTGTAAATTGACGTAAAATTTGACCTTATTCGGAATTAAAGTTCGATCGATCGATTAGAAGCCCGCTAAATTTAGGATTTAACGTTCCTCGTTAAAAAGTGACTCATTTGCAACCGGTTAAGTAGCGATCTGCCGCTATTCCGACGCGATTGCGCAGCAAATTACAAGCAGAGAGATCCCAAACTAACCTTTAACAGAATTTCGTAGAAAGACAAATCCAACCGAATCTAAAAATGTCCTCCTCGACCGATCCGAAAACGCTTCTCTCTCTCTCTCGCTGCGCGAGCAATTAGAAATAGAACGCTAAAGAAACGCAGGCCTCTCGCGCAGCGAGACTTTAAGCTGCGATAAATTCCTCCCAAGAAAATTCGAAAGTTCCGAGGAGATATTCAAGCGCGGCAAAACAAAGTAAGCAAATTGACATTGTTAAATCGACCGCTCTATTTCGGACTGCAACAACACAGTGCCGCGCGGCTCTCTAAATCCATCCTTCCCTCGGAGGCCGGCAATCATCCCGCGATTAATCGCATTAGGAAGGTCCACGCCTATCTCTCTCTCGGCATTAAATACGTCTCAATCGCATAAATCCCATAAATTCCATATCATTAAGGGCCGCTGGAACGAGGGGGGCGCCCATTGTGTGGGCGTGAGGTGTGTGCGCGCAGGAGCAAAAAGGCGCGCGAGAGCCAAGGTTATACACCGGCGCGGCGCTCTCTCCTCCTCCGAACGACAGATAGAGGCGGGCAGAGCAACGCACGCCGCCCGGGTCTTTACGACTCGTGCGCGCAAAGGGCATTAAAGAAAGCGCACGGCAGCAGCGGCGGCAGCCTCGTGTTTTACGCTGCCGCGGTCCGCGATATATACTGCCGCCGCCGCTGACCTGTAGCATTGTTCCAGCCCCTGGCCGCAGCGCGCTGCACGATCATTGTTAGCCGCTGCCGGATAGCTGCATACGATTTTACAGCGTGTAGCCGCGCGCGGACGAGCCGGACGGGGCTATTCTGCGGCCGTCATAGCTGGATCGCTGATTTTTAAGGGCGATACGCTCGGCTGGCATTTTTTCGCGCGGTTCTCTTGTTTTTTTTTTTTACTCGCGACGCCGCTTTGTTTACGACTTCCATTTGCCGATGTAAAGATGCCGTTTTACGAGCTGGCGTAATTAAGAAATCTGCTTTACTAGAACTGTCAGTTTTTTTTTAATAAGCCTCCTGAATGCAAAGTTAAAAGTGTACAATATGATTGATCTAACAAAAAAAAGAACCTGTTAAAACAATCTCTCCTTTATGAACTGCGTTGTACCGACAGCGAATCGTTTACCGCTCAATATGAAGAAAAATCACTCGATCCCCCATTAGAAAAGCAATCCGAGCCGCGGCTTTAACTCCGCGGCTAAATCCCCGCTGATGGAACCTGTTGCAAAACCGCATCGCGGATAAACCCGCCGTTATTTACGTTCCCGAGGCCCCCCTTCCGAGGCACACGCATAAGCCGGTCGTCGAATTTGGCCGCGCGCTTCAAGGACAAGCTCGAAACTTTCACGGCCTTGATTTTCCCGATGCGTATACCGGTTATGAGCGAAAAGGCGGCGGCAGTTTCGAGAGCAGCTGTAAAAGGTGGCCGGATGCACGCAGCAGCACCGTTTTGAGAAGGAGCGCGGGCGCGAGTCTCTTCTCCTCCCCCTCTCTCGGTCGGTGCGCGCGTGTGTGCGGACACGAGCGACGCTGGAAAAGAGAGATTCTCGGAAACTCCATCGGGCGACGCGTCCAGGTGCACGCTCCTCTCTCTCCCAGGCCCTGCCGCCGCCGCCGCCGCCGCCGTCTTGTCGCCCTTTCGGGCCCTGCGCCTCTGTGTTTGCTGACGAGGTATATGTTTCGGCCTTTTTTCAGGGGAAGCATATTACATCGGCGCTCTCTCTCTCTCGGCTTTGTCGCTGCGCCGAAGCTGGAGCTTGCTCTTCTAACGAGGCGGTGGTGTATCGTTGCGTTTGGAAGGAAAAAGGTTGCTCAAAACTCATTACGAAGCCATTGAAACCCGATACACCAGCAGTGGTTGCATGCAGTTGCTCGTTAAGAAACGAGGCGCGCATCGCGGATATATTATAAACTGCGCGTGCGAAAAAGAGGCAAATTCAATCGAGTTTGGAACGAGGATAATTTTGCCGGTTACCTAAACCGCCTGACCGTAAAAATGAGTGACGCAAGTCCCATTGTCCGGGCTACGGTCACACGAGAGGCGTTTGTTCCACGGGGAATCTGATGCGTTTCGGAACTTCACGCATTTAGCGCGCGCCGAACTCAATCTCTGTGGCTGATGCGCACATGGACGGGGTGGAGAATGACTGAATTTGCCCTGCTGCTTCGTAAAACGTTTTATCTCTTGTAGAAAGTTTATATTTACGCAGCAGTCGAGATAGTTTAGAAGTCAATCTAGTCGTGGATATTGGAAATTAGCGATAGTCGATGTGCATGAAAAAAATTATATGAATGTAATCTGTCAGTGCTCATCTGTCTATTAAAAATTTTTTTATCGGTTCGAATGACTTTGTACATGTCAATTACGATTGAGTACGATGGCGTTTAGTATCGCCGGCGTTGCTCAATAGAACGATTTGCGATTGGAAAAAAGACGAAAAGACAGACTAGTTGCCCTTGTCTAATCAATGCTTCGTTATTGACTCAAAACTGCAGTATGTTGCAATTAAAAGCTTGCAGTTGTCCTCAATTTCGCGGGAGATAAATCGAGTTCTATCGCGGCATTTTTGACTAGTTCACAAGTCCCACACAGTGTTTACCAGAGCGTTTTCAATCACATCAGCAAGCGGTCGCAAAAATAAGCGGGAAAAACATTAGAAACAAAGAAAGCAAACAAGGCAACACTGTCCCATTTCGCAGAATCAGAAAAACTATCGTTCAAAAATTTCCTCAACGCTCCCTCGAAGCGTGCAAAAGGCGTCAGTAAGCTCTCGAGCCGCGCCGGCCGATTAGCCAACGCACTTTGCGGCCGCAAGCGCAACGAGGGGGCACTCCTCGGGGATATACAGGCTCGGTCACCAATGGTCGGCTCGAAAAGTAACCTGTTGCATCCTCCCTCGGCAGGCAGTCGGTAAGTCAGGCCTCTCGCCTCGACCGCCGACACAAGCGAGAGACAAACTCGTCTGCCGATCTCGTCGTCAGGTGGCGCCCGTGGTCCGCTCGCCGGCGGCTCCCGATCACATGTGCCGCTGCTGGTGCTGCTCTGCCTGGCCCGCTGTGGCAATGAATCGCGCGCATATTATATTTTTCCCTCCCACCGCTCTCCTAGGCACGGTCGCGCGCCGCACGGCGGCAGCCTCCCGAGGAGCGCGACGATCGGGTCTGAAACGAGGTCTAGATTTCAGTGCGCATATCGGCAGAGCGGCGAACATGATAAGGCTTCTTCGCCCGGGTGCTGCCGCTTCGACCGCTCGATCGACTAAGCGGCTGGACGGATCGGCGGGACAGCTGTTGAGCAGCCAGCGACATGACGAGCAGCGGCCAGCAGCAGCAGCAGCAGCAGCAGCATCATCACCAGACCAAGTTCCGATGTGAGTCTTTCCAAAGCGATTTTCCTTCACTTTTCGCGCAAGCTCTCGCCCGCTGGGCATATATCCGCTGGCCATTAGTTGTGGCTCCGCGATGGCTTTTTCGCAAGCGGAGCGAGAGAGACGGCCGACGCGACTTATTCTTGACAGTTCGCGACAGACCTCGGCCCGACAACTGATGCGCGGAGGTAAGAGAGCGTTTTCTCTCTCGCTCGCTCGCTCCGTCCTCGAGCTTTTTCCCCTGGCTTTCCTCTCCTATTTACTCGCACGTTTTCGCGCTTGTGGCAAATGGCCATTTTTTTCAGAGCTCGCCTTTGGAATCGTTGCACCGTCTTGTGCGCGACGGTACCTTCGGCTGTAACATTCTGGCAATGTTTACTTGGAACGCGCGTATTTTTAGTCTCTTCAGCTTTTTCCACTACTGGTTTCCTGGGAATCGCGAGCGATGTAACGTCGCGGCTTTTTACACCTGGCTCGCGTCGCGGCCGACGAGCGCCAAAGATTATCAACCTCTACAGTTACCGAGTTACCGTGCGTATTTACATTAGCATGTGTAATTGTTTTGAGGCGTTGCGCAATCCATTAAAAATGTACACAAGCCCGCGTATCGCGGAACATCCGCGGCTTTATTTATAGGTTCCATTCTACATTTAATGCTTGTAACAGAACTTGGAATACTTCGGAAATCGGAGAATTGCTGCGTCTGCCCGAAGTGTACAATAACAATGAGCGTTTCAATATTATTTGACGCCAGCTTCATTCCGAAAATACAAGAACTATAATTCAGTATACTCGATTCCGCGACTAAGCTCTCTCTCTCTCTCTCTCTCTCGCAATAACCGTTACCAGATTTTACAACTATAAATAAATAATTCTGGGTAAGCGAGCGAGCGGCGCGAGCCGACGGACGGACGGACGGACGCGAAGTGGCAAAAGTGCGAGCACAATGTGCAATTGTAAAATGTCGAAAGCCGCGGTATACACGTCCACACCTCCGCTGCGCGCCGTTTAAAAGCACATTGTCACGCGCAACAAAAACTCGAACATCCGTCCATTATCTTCGCTCCTCCTCGCGAGCGACCTCGAGAGTCTCTCTCTCTCTCTCTATCTTTCTCCGTTATCTCGAGAGCATCGGCGCGCGGGCACCGGCAGCGTGTTTCTTTTTTTACTTGGCTTTATCTTTCTGCTCTTTCCAGGGACGGAAAACCTCACCTGCCGCTTCATCCAGCTGAGGAAGGAGCACGGCAAGATGTTCACCGGTCGGAAGTATTCCGCTCAGGCTGGATGGGAGTGAGTATATATGTATACGATGTAAATCAGGCGGAATAATTTCTGCTAGACTCGCGAGTCGGTAATTCTGATAATTCCGTCAAAATCATGGGCTTGGAAAATCTTTTTCTCGGAAATTTTTTTTTTTTATTTTTTCTTATTCTCGGCTGTTTAGATTCGAATTGTTGCCGTTGACTGTTGAGAAGGTAGAGTATTTTTAAATAACGTAAAAAGGAATTTTTAAAAAACGTTACAGCCTATCGAGCATATATTAGTCGATCGTCAAATGTAGTTTAAACTATCAAGCAATAATTTGCGTTTACGATCATTTTAAAAGTCACCAACGACACTTGATTCAGGCGTCTGTTTCAATAAGTCGTTAAAGCGCGTTAATACCCGCCGCGCAACGTGCCCAAGTCGTTTAATCACCCACGAATTAACAAAACAAACACAATTCTGATTTACGAGCAGCTCCCAGAAAAAAAAAAAAAAAAAAACTGTCCTCCGCCCTCCGCGTCGAAAAAGAGTCTAATCGGCTCGAAATTAAAAGCATCGATCAATGCCCCCCCGACGAAAAAAAAGGGGCATTAAAAGCCCCTCGACGCACAATGAACAGAAAACTCGCTCCTTTTCCCTCTCTCTCTCGATCGGGGAAATTTATAGCCGGCCGGCGAAACGGAAACCCGCCGCGGCAATGTAAATATCAAAAAGAAGTTCGGCCGCGCGGCGCTTGCATTATCGAGCGATTCGTTTTTCGCAGCGCACCGAGGGACATGACTATTGTTTTTAAAGCGATCGTAAAGCTCGGATACATACGCGCGGGGCGGTGAATCACGTGCGCGCAGCCGGGACAAATGGATTACTCGCTCTCGCGCTGCCGCCGCCGCCGGCAATCGAGCAGTCGATTTTTCGATTATAGCCTTCGCGAAGGGACTGCGCGACGCGGCGCGGTCTTGTTCTCGCGCGACTTGCATATTATCGCGATAAAAAAAAGCGCCGAGGGAGACTGGATTATCACGGGAAAGCGGCTGCGAGTCCGTTCGCGCGAATCGATCGACGAATTGGAGGAGCTATATTGGGCCGATGCTTATCTGTCGGTGGCTGGATGCTGGACGCGGATCGCGACGCCGCGCCGCTGAGTTACGGCGCGGAATTCGCGCTGATTAATGAAGGTCGAGGTCGAGGTGCAATCTTCGAGATGATAATGCTCGTGTAGTCTGATTAGATGGGAATGCGCGCGGTTTCAGATATTCAAATGGATTTTAATTGAAAAGAGTTCTCTGTTATTCTGTTTTTGAATGAAATCTTTAATCAGCGAAGGTTCCCTTTTTTCGGGCGCAATTCAGTTGGCAGTTGTTACTCGAGGCGTGATTAAAGTTTGCTGAAATTCATTCTTGCGAATAACTTTCAGCGTCTTTTTGCGCGACCAAGTCGAAACTTTGTATATTAACTGTTGCATCTTGAAATTGTACAATTGTACTTTATGTAATATCCTGGAAAGATATTCTGAGATGGAAAAATACTTCTCTTAACTATACAAAAGGTAGGAGTTCTCATTCATCAAGATTGCCCTAATTGCCGTAATTACGATTTGTTTGAAGAGTAAATAGTTCGCAGAAAAAAGAAGAAAATGAAAGCGTCCAGGCTCATTATCGCGCCAGGACAATTATTTTAATTTTCAATTAAATTTCAATGAAAATTCAAGACGGATCAACGTTTACGCGCCACTTTTTCCTCCGCCGAGGCGTAACGCTAATGAAAGTTTTTATTACTCCCCATCAGCATTAACGACGCATTAATAATCGTAAGCGACATTCGAATTGGCCAAAGAAGCAAACAAGCCAAGCAAAGCTAATCCCCACCTCCCCCCCGGTAATCCCGCCGCGGCTCTCGCACCTGCGAGGAGATCTCCGTCTCCTTTGTTCTCTCCTCTCCCGGCGGCGGACGTAATACCCTCAGATTTTCGCGCTCTCGACGCACGGCGGCGTAATCGCGCGACGATCATCGGGCGCTCTCCCTCGTCGTCCGCGTCCTTCCGAGAGCTGTAGTCGTCGCCGGAAAAATTAGTCGCTCTCGTCGTCGCTCTCTCTCTCTCTCTCTCTCTCTCTCGGCGGTAATCGCCGGTAATTAATTCCGCCGGCGCGCGGTGCGAAACCTGCCCGCATGTATGCGGCGGCACGCCACGTCGATAAATAAAGCGGCCGCGGCTCGTTCTCTCTCTCTCTCTCTCTCGGGGCCGGTTTATGCGCGCCGCTCGCGAAAAAGCGAGAACGGCGACGACGACTCGATCGCGCCTCGCGCCGCAACCGAAATGCCGACGAGCGCGAGAGAGGCAATATCGCCGCTGAATCGCCGCGCGGCTTTAAGCGCCGATGATAGCTTCTTCTTACGGCGGAGAGGAGAGGCACTCCGGGGATTTAAGCCCTCCTCCCCCCTCTCATTAACGCGGTTAACGCGCTTCGATTGAGTCGGACGAGATGCACACGCGATTTATTCGAAGCGCGAGATTTTATAGGTTCTTTAGCTGGGGGAGATGTGCCGAGAGCGATCTCGGTCGCTTATTGTTTGCTTTTGCGTACTTGGGTTTATTTACAAGAGGGGGCAGGTGCGTTGAAAAAGACTTTGCGGAGTCTGATTTTGTTTTATAAGCGGAATTATGCGGACGGAGAAGTTAACGAGATCGCGAGGAGAAGAGTGCCGAGGTGTTTTGGCTTTTTTTTTTGGAGATACTCGATGAGATACGCGCGAACATACAGGAACTTTCGCTTTTCGAGTTTTATTTGTGGAAGACGCATTTTTCAGAAATGATTTATTTAAGTGCGCATTTTTGAAAGCTATTTTATCGAGTTACTAGTGCGAATGCTTTTATAATTTTTGAAACCTTTAATGATGTTAAATATTTTATTCCGTAATGAGAGAGGATAAAATATTACAAGTCCTGCGTAACTTTAATTATTTTAAATTAAATGTATAAATTTTATCAGCTTTATGATGTCAAAGATTGTAAAAATTAAACAGGTTTTCCTCGTATTCAAGATTGCTTTTACACCTGAATTTTCAATGAAAATCATTCTGGCCGTTTATTAACTTTTATAAATTGAACGAAAAAAAAAAAAAAAAACACATCCGCGCTTGTGCATGTAATTACAGAATTTCAAAAGAATCCGCAAGGATTGAATAAACATTGCGGCATTGATTCAAGAAATTTCTCACGTCAAAGGTAACGAAAGGCTCGCAATTCAACACCGAATTAATCACAAAGTCTAGGCGCTTCGATCCAGCAAATTCTCGGGCTCGAATATACTGCAAACTCCATTTTCAAAATTACATAAATGTGCACCGAACGCAAACCTCTCTCTCTCTCTCTCTCTCTCGCTGAAAAGCAATTTTCTCACAGCATAATTAAAAATTAAGCGTCTTTTCTATCAGCGCGATTAATTAAAGCCGAGATAAGCATCTACAAGCAGCTGAAGAATTTCGTAACCATATACAGAGCTTTACCGGGATACACTTCAGAATAATATTTACTACGGCGTTGAGAATATTATTGCTAATTTTGAGTTTTATTATGCTCGTTCGAACGAAAATGATTATTCGAAACGGGGCGATAAATCCGTGCAAATTAGACGGCGCGGAATTGAAAAATGGTAGGGGAATATAATTTGTTAAGGTGCAAGCCGCGCGCGAAAGTCAAGTTCCGCGAGTCTCTTGTCCGACCTCCACAATGCGCAGCCACGATGACTGTGATTTTCCGTGTGATATTTAATGCTCGGGGTACGATTTACGATAAAACCTATTGCCTATCCTGTATCTTTACACCTACAGGCGGACTAAACGTCAAAACTTTCTTGCATAACGCCGAGACGACCGACATAATCCGATGTAAATTGATCCCGTTAAGATTTACTTACGGCATGGGAATCTCCGACGATCAAAATACAATAATTATAAATTTCGCGCTATAATTCGAAACTGCAACGGCGTTAAATACTTCATTGCTCGGGTAACGAGCTATTTTATTAAGCGAAGTTTATTTTATTATGAAATTTCAAGTTTGTAAACCAAAGTTTTTCGCTTTTAATGCTGCTTCATAAAAAAACTTTTAAAATTACATTTAAATTTTTCTTTACAAATCTGCAACAGTCGGAGCTAATTTTGGCTCTCGCGAAGCTTATAACGATTTATTCAGAAAAAAAAAGCTCCATTATTTTACGAGCCAATCTGCATTTTGATGCGAGAGAAAGGAGTCTGAAGGTATTGATTGTAGGTTAATGATTAAAACCGCTTCTTTTTATCAGGTATATTCTTCGACAGATGAGAGAAGAGTTCCCAACCATTATGGCTGACGTTCACTATCGGGTACTTAAGAAGAAATGGTCTAACTTATTGCAGCAGTATAAAGTGAGCATGCAACTTGTAATTATATATGTATATACTGAGATATTAAACTGAAAGCTCCTTAAGCAACGAAAGAGTGTTCTTGCTGTCTCTTTCCGGTAATAAGGTGATTGCCCGGCAGAGTAATACAAGCTCGGGCTTAATAATAGTTTAGCTCGCACAAAGTAAAACTTATTTAACTGATTTTCGATACAACGTTTCTCTTGGTTTATTAGATTTAACGTCTTTAATCGGAGATAGTTAAATTCACTTATCGTTCATTTAATCGAAAAGATCTGCGGCACCTCGGTTTTAATACAAGGAAAGAAGCGTGAAAAGATATCAAATCGACAATTTTATCCACCGATATAAAACATCAAGTAAGCGAACATGCAATAAATTCCTAATTGGTAGTTAATTTTAAGCCTTTATGAGTTATCAGGCTGCGGTAATTGATTGTAAACACTCAATTTAAATATTCGGAAAATGCGGGGGTTTATTCGCTAAAAATGCAAGGAATTCCGGCTCGCACAGTTAAAGCAATTTCAAAGATGGGTTAATGGCCTCAAGTATAGACTATTAAACTGTGGTCAACTTCGGCTTCGGGCTTTAAGACGCTCGTTAAATTTAAGCGTATATTAAAAAATTGAAAAAAATCCTTCGTTCCACTAACCATGACGTAAATTACTCGCCTGCATCGCGATCGTTCGAACGTTACAGCTAATCCATAAAGTTTCGTCGGTTTACTCTGATTTTAAATCAGAGTAATTCCTCAATGACAAAACGAATTAAAAATGTCTAACCGCAATTTCGCCAGCACCAAAAATCCTCTTCCCTCCGTCCTCGATATGCCTTAAAAGAGACGAATTCCGCAGACCGCTAAAGAAAAATGGCAACTTTCATTAAAGGAGCTGAAGAATCCGGTGCACGGCGACAAAAACAAGGCGGACGACATATCCTGGCCGTTTTACTCGGCGATCGACGAGGTCGTGGGCAGCGGCGTCGCTCCGCTGTCACGTCGCCGCGACAGTTCGGCCGTCGACGAGGACGAGGACGACGAGGACGATCTCAATCCCCAGGAATTCCTATATGTCTCGGTGACGCCGGACAACGACGAGGACGAGGAGGCGGCCGTCAATCAGCTGCAGCTCGATTACAACGGCGACGAAGACGACCGAGTCGCGGGGCTGCCGGGGCTGCAGCCCCTCGGACGGGAGCACTCGCAGGGCAACGTTTTCGATTCGGAAACTGTCGCGAGGACGAATAGGTATAGATTCTTTTTTTTCTTTCTCCGCTCTTATAATCGAGCTAAGTAATTCGTTCGCGAAGAAATTCATTAGCTATTTTTGCCTCGATAAATTATATAGTCAAGCGTTATTAGAGGGAATCCCTTGTACATCAAGAGGCATAATAGAGCCTCCGGGCGAACGCGAATCCCACGGAATCCAGCGCGACACTTACATTATGCGGCCATAAAGTGTAGTAACCCTCGGAAAACATTTAGCGGTCGGCGCATAAAATCGTCAACGAGAAAGATTCATTAGACTGTTATCTGAATATTAAGCTGCCCGCTCGGCTCAAGTTACTTAAAGCCTCGCTCGCAAAAGCCATTTTCCTCCAATAAAGAATCTTACTTTACCGCTCGACGCGAAAATGATCCAACTAGAAATAGAGTCACGAAATTCCGCCCCGAGGCGTGTAAGCGCGCCAAGTTCGTATGTACTCCCCCCGGAAAGGTAGAGAGAGCATCGACAATTGGGCGCATAACCGAAAACTGGCTGCGTCTAAAAGCGGCCTCGAAACAGCTTGCTCGCGGCTCCTCCACGGCAACCCCCATAAACATCCTCGGCGGCGCGTGCACGCTTACGTTATACACTCGGGCGCGAGCAGCCGTAACTCCTTGACGCTAATCGCGCAAGACCCCGGAACGAATGCCTTCCGGCGGAACATGTGCTTCTCTCTCTCTCTCTCTCTCCTCGTCCTCGCGTACGCACAATGCGCGAAGGCGGCGGGCGCGCTGTAAAAGCAGCCGAAAAGCACGACGACGCGCCCCGTATAATAAAAGCGGATATTTACATTTGCCGTTGCAGGCGACAAACACCGACGAGGAAGCGGACCAGGGGGCCGATGGAGAGCAGCGCGAGCTTACTGTCGCGGCTTCCGCCCGCCACCGAGCTCACCATACGACCGGTGCGCAGGAACGAGGCGGACGTCCCGGGCCTGGAGCCGATCCGCGTCAGCGTCAACGGCGCGAGGAACCTCGACATATTGAGAGATCTCGAGGAGCGGAGAGCCGTTGCCGCCGCCGCCGCCGCGGAGGATGAAAGACCCAGGAAGCGAGAGAGGAGGAGCGAGGAGCGAGAGTCGAGGCTCGAGAGGAGGATAGTCGAGTTCATGGAGTACACGAAGAGACGGGACGAGGAGAACAGGAATATAATGATGAGGATGCTCCAGGCTATCGAGGATATTAGGAATGCCGTTGGTTGACTTGTTCGCGGGGTTTATGATTTTTTTTTTTTATTTTATTTTATTTTCACCGGGGGCCGAGCCGTTCCTCGCGAACGAGTAAGTGTTAATGATGCATTGTTCGGTTGACTTTTAGGTGCGTCTTTGACGACGGACTTGCGAGATAAAGTGTCTTTCCGATTATTAATCCTCCACGGCTGTACTTTTTCAATTTCGCGTACTTAAATGAATTTTTGCGTTGCAGAGGTTGACGAGAGAATTTCGTTCTTAATTTTTAGGTGGTATATTGCGTGATTGAATGTTGAGTGTACAATAGGCTGTAAATAGGAAAAATATTTTGATAAATGATGCACGTTTGAATTGTTTTACAACTCGTATTTCTCGACAGTATTTGCAAATAAACTTTTTAATGCTACCAAAGTACAACCTCGTTAAAACTTTTTAGTGAAAGAGAAAAAAAAAACGAACACGAGCGTTGTTAAAATATCAATTGTTAAAAAAAAAAGCAATGCGTATGCGTCAATCAATATGCGGACAGGAATAATTTTCAAATTGTACATCGCGCAAGCCGCAAGAGAATTTGCAAATTCTCGAAAACAATTTTCAACTTTATTAAAATATTCCATTTACATCTGATGTTTATTCATATCTTGAACTGTTAAGCAGTTTCAAGTAAAATTTAATTAGTGTTTATTTTGACAAAACATTGACTTTGGAAAATGAATAATTTATAACATGAACGTTGAATATTATGTTTGAGTTTAGAATTGATTAATTTATGTTATTTGAATCAAAGAGAAAAGTTAATACTGGAATACATTGATGAATATGTTTTTGTATATTTTAAATATTGATTCTATCCTAGCAAAACGTACTTTTTAAGTTATTTTTACGTACACTAAGCTCAGTTTTTCGTTCAAAGTTTAATCCTTTTAAAAGGCATGTAAATCTTTCTATCCAAAAATTGTTTTAATTCTTCAAGCTTATTTTTGTACAATATAAAGTTTTGTCTGCTTTCGGCAGAATTGTAAATCCGCGTAAAGCTAACATTTTTTTGTAAACTCTTCTTGCCGCAACGGCAAAGAAGATTTAATGAGCAGTAAAGTTTACTACGAATTTGATACTGAAAATGGATGTAGCAGATATTTTCGCAAAAAAGCATCTGCATATCGATCTGTAATAAAATAAACGCTGATACGATGCCAAGAGCACGAATGCACTTTCATTTCCCCGCAATCCCACCAACAATAAGAAATGCATCAAGGCAATTACCACACCTCTTACTCCCCCACACACACACACACTCGAAAACGGCAGGGACAAATTCATTCGCCAGCGCGGGCTAATGTCACCAGAAAAAATAATCCCACCCCTCGGAGCTCGATCCAATCTTCTCCCCGGCAGTCGAAACAAAGCCATCGCCGAGTGGCCCAATGAAAATGCATTTAAAAGCGAAGTGCACCGACGCATAGGGAGGGAGGGGGGGAGGGGCGGGAGGCGGCGATATAATCTAAAGGAAGTTAAATTCCGTGCCAAACGACCTCAGGCAGGGGCCTGGCCACTCTCTTCTCTCTCTCTGTCTCTCTCTCTCTCCTGCGACAGCGGCCCTCGAGAATAATCCTCGAATGGATTTTTCGAGGGCCAATGTACAGTTCGCCTAAGTACACTCGAGGAAATAGAGTACGAGAAGGGGAGAGTCAGCTACGCTCTCTCCTCTCGAGTGTCCGGGTCTCTCTCTCTCTCTCTCTCTCTCTCTCTCTTCTTCTTTTTCCCCCCGTGTTTCACCCTGCAGCGAGGCGGCCTCGGTATTTTCTTTCTGCTGCATGCGGAGGAAGCCCGTTTTGATACTCGCGCGGCCGCGAAATCGGATATCTCCAGGATTCCCCGGCTCTCGCGGCTCCTCTTCTGTGTTTTTTTTTTTTGCACTCCACGGGTCAGAGTCGGCTCCGGCCGGAAGTATAAGTGCAAGCGAGACGAAGCGAGCCCGGCTTTAAGAGAGCGTATACAGCCGGTTCCGCAAATATATGGAGCCGGGGATTGATCTTTTGTGGAGGCCGTTTGGGTCGAATCCAGTCGGTGAAAATTGACGCCTTGCGGTCGGCTCTTGCGGCCGGCTTTTATATTAGCGAGGTAATTGAAGCGTTGACTCGACGCGAAAGTTATCTGATTTCTTTTGCCTCGCGCTCAAGGGGAGGTATATGATTTTTTTTTTAGGATTTCGTACACTTCACGTAATGTTTGTTATATAACGAGTTGTGATGTAAAGATGTAGAACAGAACGTAACTTGCTTTTGTTACTGCGTCCATACATTAAAAGTTGTGCGAACTTTTTCTGCGTTTCAGCGGAGAAAGTGCTCGTGTTATTTTTTAGTCGGAAGAAACTTTAATGAAGTTTTGACTGCATTTTCGAGCAGTAGATGGTCAGTCTGATTTTCAAATGAATATTAACAAACCGCGCCCAAAACCATATTTTACCTTAGCAGTGTAAACGCAATGCGCTCAACCGAAGGATATGGCAACTTTCCGCAATATACCAAATGCAAATAAGCGGCTTTCAACCCAGTCGAACTCGAATAAAAAAAAAAAAATAGGGCGGCCGTTCCTAACTATAAAGCAGAATAAAAATTATAGCCCGATGCCTAGAAACTGTGAAAGCCGGATCCCATATTGACGGTCATTAGTCGTCCGCCCCTCCCTCCGCCGTCTCGGGCGCCTTAATAAGTCGTTTTCATTCACACTCGCCGTCGCCGAAAAAGAAATACCGTCCGTCGTCGGTCTACAAATTGGCCTAAACGAAGCTAAAGAGCCCCTCTCTCTCTCTCTCTCGGCGTGAAAACCGTGCCGTGTGTGTAAAGCGGCGGCGGCCCGGTCAACCTTGAAAGGAGCCGATGTCGCGTATCGCGGGCTGGGATCTCGCGCGCGCGCCGGAGGGGCCATTAATTCGACGGCAGCTCCGCGGGGAAACAGTGTGGAAACGGGCAGACGCGACAGACCTTTCGTTCACCGATATTGTTTTTGGGGCCGCGGGGGGAATATGCACGTGGCATCTGCCGTCCGAGTGTACTGACCCGAGAGCCTCTGACCCTTTCCACCGCGGAGCACCGATGATTAACTTCGCTCTGCGCGCGCGCGCACACACACACGTACGCCTCTCTGCGTATCGGAGGCGCGTAGGCTTTTCGCCGCGGGTTTAATTGCGCTTTTTGCCGGGCGTTAATTGAGCCGCGTGTTCTCTCTCCGCGGTGGATTTTATAAATCTCGGCTAATATCGACGAGGAAAAATCGGCTTTTACGGCGTGAGAAGTTGGCTAATAATGCGTTAACGCGAGCAGGGGGGCTACCTATTTTTAGAAACCAGTTTAACTGGCGCGGACGCGGTCGTACGGTCGGATATATTCGCTGTTTAAACCCCGCGGGAATAATAAATAATTCCTTTAACGGCCTCTGCTTTCTCGCGAGGCATTACAAGCTCTCTCTCTCTCTCTCTCTCTCTCTCTCTCTCTCTCTGCGAAGGAACGCAAAGTATAATTCAAAGATCGGAATCGTCAGTTGTACAAACAAGAGAGTTCGTCTTGCATTTATTATCCGTCATTGTTCTCCCGCGCGGTGTCCCACTTTCGAGCCCGAGCACTTTCTCACACCCTTTCCACGCGATCGTCCAACCTAATAACGCTCTCAACTCGAGCGCTGCGCGCGCATGAATTAATTGAAAAGAAAAAAAAGACAGTTTGCCCAATAAAAATTTTCAATCGACAATATTCTCGTTGCGTCATGCCGCTCGTCGCCGCGGGCGTTTCTCTTGCAGACGTTCCGTCCTGTCGTATATAGATATATATACACGGCAAATTATTAAGCGGCGATCTGGACCCCGCGGATCCTCGGCTCTGTTTTCCTACCGGTCTCCGCGCCTCGATCATCGCGTTAAAATATTAGCACCCCGAGAGTTTCGTCGTGTTGACCTTCGCGGAAGGGGGTAGGATTTGCGAATCTTGCGCGAGGGAAAGTTTCCCCGGCTGCATCGCTCGCTCGAGATAGCGGGGCCGGCCGGAGAGTTTCCGAAAGTTCCTCGGTTAAATTCGTGTTTGACTTTTTCGAAGGGAAAAAGACTAAAGAGCGAGAGCGCGCGGGATAAGGAGGAGCTTGTTATTGTTCCCGCGAGTCGAAGGGCTCGGGGCGAAAAGAAATTCTCTGCAGCGATTCCGTTTGATTTTTCTGCAATTTACGTCTCTCTCGGCCCGCGCCGGAGATAGGCACGCGTCCAAATTGGAAAATCGAGTGCACCTTGGCGCCGTGTGCTTTCTTGAGCCGTAGTCGCTTGGAAGTGGAACTGAGAATTGGAGGCTGAATTTTTCAGAATAAAGTCTATGCTTGGCATTACTTATGAAACATCGACTTTGCAGTGTTTTATATGTGTTACGATCCGTAAAAATAAACCTTTTACACAATATAATGGCTATCCAGAAGTCGCTTTTCCAATGTTTATTTTATCCGAGAGAAATAAAACGCCTCGAAGCATTGTAAACGGCGCTCTATTTTTTCCCCTCGTAATACTGTTTGAATTAGTAATGGCTCTAGCATTAACTGGCTGACTCTCGTCTAGCCGTAAATTCTCCAAGAAGTAACGCACATTTCTATCGCAATTGGCGCATTAAAAGCCCTATGAATCATAAGTAAACTCGTTCATTTACTTCAATTTAAATACGCCGCGTTAGATAATAACATTCTTTAAATTCACAAGCCAAAACTAATCCGACATTTTCAATTTCTACTCGTTCTCGGCGTTTATCGTCAACCGCCTATTTATCCTTCGACAATCGATATCCTTCATTTCCGCATATCTCTCCCGCTTACATATACGCAATCGTAATAACGAGCGCACGTGTTTCTTTCTCTCGGAAAGGAGCGCGCCTCGGGAAAAAAGCTCCAAGCTCGCGTGCTCGCGCAAACAATAAACAAATTTGAATAATGCTAATGCAGCCGACTACCGGCGCGGCTCTCGTTCCTTTTCTCGCGCTGTAGAAGAAGAAGAAAAAAGGCGGCGCGCCATTGTTTATGAAAGCGCCGCGGATCACTGAAACGGAACACGCGCCGCTCTGGATTTTCGTGCGGCCGCCGGGTGAAAGGGTGTCGTTTCGGCAGGTTGGATAACTCGCCCGATTATTTCCGAGTGTCCGAGAGACGGCGCGCCGGTCCGCGCGTAATAATCGAGAGGGACTCGATTGCTTTGCATCGACGGAAGATCAATCTCCGACTCCCCTCCGCGCGAGAATTGCGAAATGTATGTGTGTCTATATATATCGAGTAAACATTATCGCCCTTTTTCGCGCGCCAATATTTAAATGTCTCTCGAGCGTTAACACGCCCGACGCACGTTGCACAATGAGGGTGGAGAGTGTTAAGAATATATTCGAAATCAATAATTGCACCGCGGAAAGATAACAATGGAATGAAACGTTAAGCGGCGCTGTTGCAGGCCGGACGCACAATTTATGTTCTTCGTGCTGTTGTTGTAAATTAAGCGAGTTTATTAAATGGAGCTACAAGTCGCGAGATTATTCGCTGCGGTTATACTTAAAATATATTATCGTTCGATTGGTAAAATGCGCGTTTCCTGTTGGCCTTTGACGAGAGAATTGGATTGCAGATAAAAGGCTTGTTTTCAATAGCAAATATCAATTTCCAGACGAATGAAATAAAGAAATCTGTCGCCGTTCGTACAGTTTCTCCAATATGATTCGGCAGGTCTTTTTGTACCAGTGCTTGCATGTTCCACTTTGAACAACCGTTTTATATTATAGAGCAGGAACCTTTGCAGCCATTAAGTTTTATATAACGCAGTCTTGTTGTGCGGAGAGAAACGCGCATTAAAAAAATGAAATATTATATAGTAAATATAAGCTTCTTGCCAACAGACGCTTATATAATTCAAGTTTTATTAACGAAAAAGTCAACGATCTTTGTTTAAAAGTTAGAATTTTACAAAAGTTATGACGAGTCATAAGTCAATTTCATTAAATTTACAGCTGCCCATTAATACGAAACACGTTACAGTATGCACGCATATACTTTCACTTGTTTTGTTTGATAGTTTCTCAGATCACTGATTACGATTATGAGGTCGAAAAGCAAAATTCATAATGACAGAACTCGGCTCACCGGCCGTAAAGCGCGCATGGCAACTGCGCAACATTAAATTAAATTTTCAGTGCATAAAACGGCGAAAAAAAAATCTTTTATCGAGCCTAATAATACTAATTTTATCCCGCATTTACGTTCCCCTATAAAACTCGCGACCAGCCCATTGTTTAGAATAGCACTTTCAAAGATTCGGTCGAGCTCTAAACCACTCCAGCCACTCTTCACCCTCTCCAATCCAAACGGCAGCCCGAGAGAAAAACTCCTTCATTTGCATATACGCGCGCCTCCCACGAAATTTTCACACACACTCCACACTTTCCCCCAGAATTCATCCATTACCGCTCGATGAGACGAAAAGAAAAAAAAAGGAACTGCTCGGCTCCGAGAAAAACATGTTTTTCAATCGGCGCTCTCGCTTTTTCAAGCCGGGAGTGGCCGCGCGGCCGAAGAGAGAAAGAGCGCGCGCGTCTCTCGCGTCTATCAATTACGTCACGCGGTCGCTCGCCGCGCGGGATATAGTCGCGATAAGAGCGCGGCGATCTCCGGATCCATTAACCTTCCGGCGCGGCTGCATTGTCACGTCGCCGGACGAACGCACACCGAGACAGATAGCCGCTCTTCTCGCTTTCTTGCCGCTTTGGCCCTTTTTTTTTTTCACAAAGCCGCGCGCGCCGGGACCCGATCGTTTTACGCTTTCATTCTTGAAATCCTGTCCGAGATTGAATGCCCCCGGACCGATAAAATTAAACGGCCCGGGGTGGAGGCCGCCGCCGCCCCTTTTTTCTCCTAAGTAGGCGAGATTAGTCATGGGACGGCGAGTTTCTGGCTGCCGCCAGGGAGGGGTACGCTTTTTGCTTATTAAGGAAATAGCCTGGTAAATTGGATTAATAGATATTTCCCCGAGATTTCTGAGCGCAGTTTTGCGCGAATATTCCGATTAATGTATGGAAAACTTGAGAGATTACTCTCTGCATGGTATTAACGTCAGTCGGGGAAGATAAAGCTCGTAACTTTTTTCCTCCCTCCGTAATTCATTAATTTAATAAACATTTTATGTCACTCCGGGGTTTCCTAATTTCATTAAATTCTTTACGGTAAGAATGAAAATTGATTAAAACTTTCATTTCCCCCCTTTAAAAAGGGGCGACAAGTATTCCGCCAGAAAAAAAAATCAAGCCTTTTATAAATGACGTTCAATTCGATATCGTTAAATAAATTATGCGCAGACACAAAGGCTTAATTTTATTAATGGATTTAATTAAGCTCGCGTTTTTCTCGCTGCGCAGAAACGCGCCAAGACGATAAAACTTTCTGATGCGGCTGTACGGGGGCAACTCCCTTAAGAGGGTGATATCACGATCACTCACGCGGATTGATGTGTCTTTTTGCGAGAAGATTGATATTCGTTAATGCAGCTTTTATGGCGCTCGTTTCGATTAGACTTTTTATTGTTCGCCTTGCATTAAGCTTCTTTTCGATATCTGCATCAAAACAAAACTGCGTCCGCTCCACGAAACGTATTATGCTATTTTCACTGAAAAAGAAGCAAACGATCGAGTCATTAGAATATATAACTTTCATTGTCCGTACTCCGTCAGCTTTTTGCGCAGCCCTCCAAAATACATCCATTGCGAAGCAGCTGAAACCGCTCGAAATTAAAAAGGGCCCCCGGTTTAAATCATCGAGCATTCCGAGCCGCGGCAGAAAATAAACAAGACGCGATTCCACTTACTTCCGTTCGTCGAATCCCAGCTTCTTGTTGCGTGCAGTGGCGTCTTGAGCAGCGGCTTCAAAGGTCCGGCCCGAAATTCCTCGGCGGCTAAACAGCGACTTTCGTATTCATCTCGCGGTCGCGCGTTACTTTTTCGCGTGCGCGCGCGCGGCCCGCGTCGCACCGCAGCTGTGAGGTCTGCCCCGCGCGCGCTTCTTTTAAAGGGAAGAGAAATCGAGTTTCGAAAATTGTTAGGGCCACTTATAACTGGGCTCTCTTATTCCCTTTTGGTTCCTCGGCGAAAAACTTGGACGCGCAAAGCGGAGGAAAAAATTAGCCCCGGCGTGTTTGCTTTGGACGCTGAAGTAACGTCCGCTTTGCCTTCGCCACGCCACTCAAGATTTTTTTCGGCGGCCCAGAAGTGGCCAATTCCAGAAAGGCAAATACGCAACGTGTGGATTCAAGGGATTTTATTTATCCAAGTAAATCACTAGAATTTCTAACGGTTACCGTTAAGACATTAAAGCTAAAGAGCTCATAATAATTTTTTCCAACTTACAGCTTTATTAGCACATTATAAAAGCATCACTTAGCCGGCGACTCGTGCTCGGATTCTACACGGCATTCTTTGCCTTTTACGAAAGCATTCCTCCCGAACGACAATAAATCTCCCGTTTAGCTTAGCGCTCCGACGCGATAATTCCTCTTCCTCGGCAAGAGAGAGAAAACGATTCAGGCTCACATTATCGCTACCGAGGCTAATTTCCCTCCGGCGTTTACAACTTTTTCGCGGGCAGAGCTGGTGTACTCTGCTTCTCGGGGGGGCCGTTGCACAACGCTCTCCATCCTCCGAAACACTTCCTTACATGAAAAGCCAGTCCCTCTAATGCACAAACGACTCGAGGTATATAACGCGACACCGCTTCTCGGCTTTCTCCCGGCACGGCTTAATACACTGTTTAGCAGCTGCGGTGGCGCAGCATAATTAATTTGCGCGCGCAGCACCGACTCCGCCGCGGCGGCAACTCTCTCTCTCGAAGGACTCGCCGCGGGAGAAAGATTCGCCGCTCGTTTCGCGAGGGCGATAACACATTCGAGGGAGAGAGAGAGAGAGAGAGAGGGAAAGAGGCTGGGGTTATCAGCCTCGACTGCGCACACGGCGACACCGGCCTGTCTTTGAGAGATTTATGTTTCACGAAGATTAGCGCGCCGCGTCGCCGACGGAGAGGGAGAGAGCAGCACGGCTACAATGTCGATGATAAGTGCGTGCGTGCAGCCTGTGTGGGAAGCTGCTGCTCGGACGAGCGGCAAATGCTGATGCATTTTTATGCTCGCTCCGAGAGAGGGAGAGAGAGAGAAGTCTGTCCTTGCAGCCGTTTCAGCCGAAGCGCGCCTATCGTGTAATGACCGACGTTGATGGCTGGATGCTCTTTTTGCGCAGTTTTTCTTTGACGATTTCTCAGATTTTTCTCGCGCTAACGAGGAAAAGCGAGCAGAGAAATTGAAGGATATAACGTGCCCGACGCCGCGAAATCAATCGACAGCCGAGCAAAAATCAGAGGATACGTGACTGGGAATTTTCATAATTAGGGCGCGAACGGTCTTATTTAGCATTGTAGTATGGTGGAAAACCTTGCTATCAGTCGTTCTGAAAAAAATTTATGCCGTCGTAAAAAGTGAGAGCAGCGAAACTTTATCATTCAAAGGAAATATCGCTTTCATAAAAAGTGTCAAGGAAGCAGGACATATATTTTCAAAGAATTATCACTATTTTAATATCGACGATGCGAATCGAAGCTTTCGTGAATCATCAATTTATGAATGGACTCTTTGACGAAAAAACAGCAACGAAAATTCTACGAAGTAGTATCATCTGGTCACCGACAATACCCAGTATTTACGCGACAATTGTCCTTGTGTAGGTATTATAAAGCGCTCCCTTGGTATGAATAGAGCAAGAGTAATGCAGAGGTTGATAGGTCATCGTCGCGGATGAATCGCGTACACGCGAATTCTTAACCTCGGCTGATCCGCATGACTCAAACTCATATTCGCGTTATGAGATTGATTTGATGACACAAGCCGCGGCCCGCTCGAGTTTGAAATGACAATAACTGACACGCGGAGTGGCAACCGCATTTGGACTAACGGGATTCGTCAAGTTTCCGTTCGTTTGCTTCAATTAACATCGACAATTATTTAATTAACGTTAATTCAATTAAAAAAACTTTCCAGGTTCCTAAAAACCGAATTAAAATCGTGTTTACGAGACAGTTCTAATTAATTGAATGTCCAATCGTTCACTAAACAAATTTTCTCGCTTTTAAAATTATATTATTTACGTTATTTTCGCCTTTAACAAAATTTAGATAACATTTTATTCCCCCCCAAAACCACAAGGATTAATTTTTTTTGTCACCCAAAAAAGGTAGACAACAAAAAGCGTCGTGGCCATTGAAATTATGCAGACGCTCTTAAAAAAACCTTCTGTTCCAGGCAGTCGCGGTCTCACATACCGGGAGAAAGTGAACGAGCGCAAGAGAGAGAAAAAAGAGCCGAAGGTAGCGACGAGGATGACTTACCAGTTTTTTGTGAATTGCTGCCGAGCGCCTGCAGCTTCTTCCAGCTCTTCCAGCCTTTTTTCCATATCATGGCGGCCTTGGTCTTCCCGCTGCTGCGCTGCTGGCTCTGGCCGCCGCAGCCGAGAAGCTGACCGTTGCCCTGGAGCTCCGGCGTGCTGGTCCTGCCGAGGCCTCGTCGCAACGACCCCAGGCCCGATCTATGCCACAGATACATTTAGTACTCAGCTATTCCGGCCGACGAGATAAGAGGGAAGGGAGGACGGCTCTAACTGTGCGTCGGGCCGCGTTTGCTTAAGCTCGAAGCCAGGTATATCCGACAGGTAGACGGATGAATAGCGGCTGTCTAGGACTTTCGAGGGATTAGGCCCTGCGTCGGTCAAATGGATTTACGGCCGGCGTAGTATAAAGGTTTTTATGGAGAAAGCGAGAGCGCTTGATTCTTTATTAAATCTCCGGGGTATTGATTTCTAGTGTACTGTCTTCGGCCGAGATGTAGATGTTGCGAGAAATGAGTGTGTTTCGGAGAATACAGTTGTCACATTTTTATTGAGATTGCATCTGCGGTGGAGCGTGCGTTATATTTCGAATAATGTACACGTAAAATGAAAACGTTTTGCATCCGTTTTGCCTTTACTATAGACCGAAAATTAAAGAAATGAACAGTATTGGAAATCTGAAGCAAAATCGAAATGAGAATATTCAAATTTCATATAAAAAAATGGTAAAACAATGAGCTTATTTTATATTTACACGCAAAAGAGATTTATAATTCAACATGAATAATTATATGTATTTCTCAATTTCTAAATTTATCGAAAACCACAAATAAATCAAACTTTCAATTCCTCCTTTCAAACTGAAATTCATTTACTCCCCCTAAAAAAACCCTAATTTTCTTTCTACCAGCCTTCAAAGCGACGGCCTGGCATCATCGAGCAGATGTCTGGCCTCGAGCAGTAAACCCCCACCCCCTCCGAAAGCGAAAGAAAACAAAGCGAGTCGGCGTTTAGAGAGATAAAAAGGGCGGCTCGCACACCTGTAGCTGGCGCTGGAGCTGCCGCTGAAGCCGCTGTCGAGGTCCGCGGCGGCGCAGCCGCCTGGCGAGGACAGCAGCTCGTCAGGGTGATGGAGGAGCAGCTCGTCGGTGGCGCTGCCGTTGCTCGTCTGCTGCGAGGCGTCCGGGTCCTCGCCGTTGCTCTTGTCGATCGCCTGGTGGTCGGCTATCGTCGGCATGAGCATTGCCTCCACGCTGAGATTCAGCTCGCCTAGAACTCGTCGATGCCGCGATTGCACCCAGCGCACTTCCTCCGCCAACAGGGAACGGCGCGAGCCGTGAGCCGCTCGACGGCATTGTCGTCTGAAAGAGAAATGAAATTAATGATTTGTCAAGTGAAACGGAATAAATTCAGATTTTATTTTACGTTATTTTAATTTTTTTATTATTATAGCGCACTGTTTTTTAATGCATGTTTAATTGAACGGAAGATTTTTAATCAAAATGTGTTTAAAGGCCCTTTGTAAACTCTGATATTGTTGTTGTAAATTAGTGCATCAACGCGTATTATAAATATTTATGAACGCATTTCATCTTGATAAATGAAAATGAAATGAATAGAATGTTAAAAAACTGATTAAAAACCCGTCAACATTTCTCAATGGAAAATTGCAGTACTTTTTAAATATAATAACAGCTTTTAGTCCGTCCAAGAATGAATTTCAACTAATGATGCCACCGTTTAATTAACACTCCGGCAAGTTAAACTCATTAATTTCTTGACAGGAATTAAGTGGAGAAAAACTGTAAATGGAGGTTTGTTTTGTTCGCAGGTGTTTTCGCGTATATGTTTATGCAAATTACACCGACCTGGCGTCGAGGCAATAAATAAATGAGCAAACATTAAGCTACCGATACAAATAAGCTCCTGCACCAGGTGGTCTAGAGGTCGTCCAAGGCCGCATATTTCCCTTCACCGGTATTTAGTGCACGCGGAGAATTTTCTCACGACAGGAATTAAGAAATTCATGGCTAAATTATCGTGCGCGAGGCGGGCACAAAGCCTAGTGGTATTGCCGATAAACTCGGCTTAAATACTCTGTAAGCAACTGAGTCTATTTAGCGTTTAGGAAAAATTCTTTTTACGCTGCGGAAAGAAAAGTGCACAAGTAACGGAAAAAAGAATTACACTCACTGAGTGAATATAATAAGTTCACACAACACTGTTGTAAATAAGAAATTTTTATTCTTCGCGTCAACATTGAAGTCTATTGAAGACAGCCTCTCTTGAAATGGACTACGAACAAAAGTTACTCTATTTTCATTAAAAAATTTACTTCGCAACAGCGAGCTAATGGTACGTCAAATTTGCTGATTCACTGGTCCACATAAAAAAAGAAGCATATGTTCCTCCTGTCACTTTGTATCTTAAAGTCGAATCTATCGAAGTCTTTTTTTGGCAATGAAAAAAATGACGCGAAATACTTTATTAATTTTAACGAAAGATCACGATGATGAGTCATTTTTCTCAACGATCTGAAAAATATAACCTTTGAAAAATTCTTTGATAACAAATAAACTGAATTCGTGTCTCAAGCTCAATGAGCACAGTGAATTCATTCAACTTTAGATACTGTGATTCATACTAATTTCTGCGCACGCATCTTATAATGCCTGTACCATAAGCGGCTAAGTAAAAAGCAATTGAAATTGTTGGAGGCAAAAAAGAATTTCACCGAGAGATACCTCATAATTTACTGCGTTATGCATGAATCACGAACATGTATGATTATACCGGTTTCAAGCCATTAAAGCACATTCTTCAAGCTTGCAAATAACATGACACCTGACATGGAAGCTCACTTAAACAGTTACATTAATAAAAAGGTAAGACGCATAAATAAAAAATACAAATTGATTCGCCAAAAAAAACGCGCTTCGAAAGCCACCCAACTTCGAAAAACATTTCGGCGGGCTTCGAAACTCTCCCCGACAGTCGAGGGAACAGCGCGGCGAGAGGCAGAGCGCAGTTCTCGGTGTACATAATAATGCCCCGTCGAAATATACGGCTTTTTAACGAACGCCGTCGTCGTGATGATTCAATAACGTCGTCTGCGAGAGGAAGGCAGTCTGCTGTCCCCCTCTCAATTGATCTTCGTGCATATCATCCGATGCCCGATTCGACGGACTCGCGATTTTTTCGTCGACGTCGATGAGCGGCGGCGGGAAAAATCAGAGCGCATCCGGCAGCGGCGAATCGCCCGCCGACGATTACGGCTAGGCAGTTGCGAGTCGTGTAAACGTTCTCGAGCGCTCAATGAACGTGCGTGCAAACGTATGGATGGAGTGCGCTTCGTACTGAATGCATTACCGCGTATGATTACCTAAGTACTTCATTCGATTGACTGAATGGTCTAGACAGCGCTTGGGGTTATGCTTTTCTGGCTAGGAAGTGATGGTGGCGGAAAAATTTCGCGCGCCGATTATAAGAGTTTATATAGGATTGAAATAGATGTAGAATGATTTTTTTGGAAAAGCTTAAATTTAATCTTGATAAAAGTTATTATATAGAAGCCGTCTCCGAAAGATTCGATAATCGTTTAACGAAATATGAATGTAATCTCTTTCAATCCGTTTTTCGATAAGAATCGAAATTGTCAAACTTCAATTTTCAGGAGGATGCCATTGAATCGAAATCTAAAATAAAAAGCTCCTCGATTTCTGCAGGTGTTATAATAGAAGCTTAAAATTCCGAGTCATTTAAAATCTCCAGTCAAGCTTAACGTATCTATTTCCCTGCAGATCAAAGATACTCTTGTTCACTCGTATTTAAGTTCACTTAGTGCAGTAAGTAAGAGGATGCCACTGACTTGGCCTGACGAGGTCAGCGACCGGGCGTCTACAATTTGCGAACTAAGAAAGAAGATTACCAGTTAAAATCGATGCCCTATAACTGGCGCCATAATTTCTCCGGCGGTACTTACGTGCCTTCCCCCCCCCTGAACTAACGACCGACGCATCGCTAATAAGCAAAAGGCTCGTAAAATAACGAGCGGCTCACCGCGAAATCGCGAAAGCGCCAATTCATCTATAAGGGCCCCCTGAAAATTGCGGTAATGATAAGACGCGAGCTTGACTATGCAAAGCGAGGCGGCTGCTTGTAATCTCGCCAGGATAGAGCTGACAGGTGTCTCGGGAAACTTGGGACGATCAATTAGGGCTTCGGCCGGGGCGCTGCTAAGGCTGCGGCGGACCACCGCAAGGCCAGCGTTAATTCTTTCCTAATTATTAATTAAATGTTAATTTTCATCGGCGGCTAAACGGCTCTCGAGTTTTGCTTTTAATTAAAAGTCGAGCGAGAGCGAGGACGCCGCGGTTTTATAACAGCTGATTAATTCGAAAGCTCTCACTTATCAAGTATCAATGGCTAATAAATTATTTGCCGGATTTAAATACAGGCCGAGCTGCGAGATAAGTTTGTGGAAAGAGGCTCTGGTATGACGTCAAGGGCTGCTGAAACGCATAATCAGTTTCTGGAATACGTATGAATTTGACGTTTAAACTGTCGCGTTTCGATAAAGATTTTAATTTAAAACTTCGCCGAGGTATTTACGTTATTATTTATAACTTTGATAATTTACTCGTTCCCGCGGCGAAATCAATTTGTTTCCAAAAATATGGCGAGACGCGAGCTTGAAGGGAGAGAATATTTAACATGATCCGAATGAATAAAGATTTTAATTAAAACTTTTAATAAACCCAAAAATTCTTCAAATTTTGGTAACGGAAAATATTATGCCAAGCCGAATGTTATTAAAGTTTTTAATTACAAACCGCAAAAATCCCCTAAATATCTTTTTAATTCCGCCGCCAGCTTGAAAATCAACAATTAATTATCCAAAACTCGGCAAAGCCGACCGGTGGCTTATTTTTCTAAACAGAACACCCCGAACTTTATATCCCCGTCCGGCCCTCTCTCGAGAAAATGAAAGCGACGCGGAAAAAAACAAGGCGGCTGCGCCGAGCGCGCGCGTATAATTTTAGAAACGCCGTTCGGGATGTGTCGGCGCGGACTAAAATTAAGGGCGGCAGGCAGGTGGTGGAGATCCTTCAGCTTCTCTCTCTCTCTCTCCGAGCGGCTGTTTACCCAAGTTTTTAAGGCGCACGCGCCTTCTAGAAAGGAGCGCCGACGACGAGAGGAGCGTGCGCTCGCAGGAGAGGAAGATTGCCGATCTAAAATTACGGGCGCGAGCGGAACGAACCGAACGCAAAAGAGAGAGAGAGAGAGGGAGAGAGGAAAGAGCGTGATAGATCGCCGAGAGAGGATAGGACGAGGGTGGAGAGAGAAGCGCCGAGGCTGGAGAGGGCAAAACTGATTTCGCGTAGATATCTGCTCTTTCAATCAATAATCTCGAGTGTGCGATGTCGGCCTGCGCTTTTGTGCCGCTCCGGTGTTTAATTACAGGCCCTGCTTTGAAATATCGCTCGTGGAAAATCTCTCGTGTGCGGAGGAGGGATATTTAGAGGAGTGTTTTCGAGATTTACGGATTCGTCGGGCCCCGCGCTTTGGCCCCGCTCTCTCTGGCTTTGATCTTATTTCGCGGTGATTAAAAAAGCGTGCGTTGGCTTCGATTTCGAGAATTAGCGCGCTCCGTTAGACGATTTTGTTCCAACTTTTGCTAATCCGATATTGGTCCTTGTTTCGGTCGAGTCTCGGTGTCATGAAAATTTGTCGAGTATCCTTTGAGAAAAATCAATTTTTAATACGTATATTTTAATCCGCCTACCATTCGATTCAATTAACCGGACGCGGATATTCAATCTGTAAATTAATTAAACAGTCCAAATCGATTCTTATCTGCGTGGAATCAACACAAAAGCCTTCCTTTTTTTGCAGCCTCGCGTGTACAAACAATAAAAACATTTCCCATTGTATATATCGACCCGACAAAAAAAGCTCCGCGTAACCAATCGTCATCGTCGCTCTCTCCTAATCAATCAATCCCCGCGGAGCCGAAAGAACGGTTAAAGCCAGAGGCCTCTGGCTTTCGAGAAGAGGCGCCGATCGCGGCAGGTGTCGGTGCGTCGATATCGCGGATCGTTGGACGTAACGCCCCCGCGCGGGGCCCGTAATTGCCGCGTTGTACGTTAACGCCGGCGATACACGCGAATCGAATCCGCAGAGAGAGGCTTCTCCCTCGCGCGCGCGGTTTTAATTAAACTCGCCGCTCTCTCTCTCTCTAGCCGGGATGTCGCATATTTCAGGTGGCCCCCGTGGAGCTTCTTTTTCCCTCGGCGCGGGGTCGAGAATCTATATTTGTACGGCGCGCGCGCACCGTAATGGGAGATTATAGAGCGAGCAAAAGGAATTCCTAGGTGTTTTTTTTTTTTTTTTTTTTGTTGCCTCCCTCGCGAGAATTCGACGAACAATGTGGATCTTGCTCGTGTGCGTTTCATGTTTTCTCTTCGACGACGAGAGAAGCGGCGATCGAGTAATGGATTTTGAGTTACGGACGTAACGGACGGCGCTTGCTGCTGCTGCCTCTCCGTTTTTTTTCCCCATCTCCGTTCCCGAGTCGAATCGGACAATGGCGCGTGTTTGAACGCCCGTGAATAAATTCGTGCCCGCGCGCGCGCGGCCCACGAAATTATTGGATGGGATTCGGTAGCCGTATGGGCTTCTTCTTTTTTTTTCGTTAATAAGCGGACGCGAGAGTAAATTGAACGGCGAGTATTGCGAGCGCCGGAGGTTTTATTAGGTCAAATTACGAGCCAAAGGGGAGGTCTCGAGAGCCCGGGGAGAGAGCTTGTAATGTCAACATAATGGAAATGTTTGATCGCGAACTCGACATTGGCGGCATCAAGTGCTGGGAGATAAGTGCGGATGAATGAATGGTCAGTGTTTGATGATGGCGAACGGAATTATGCGGACGATGAAGAGACTATGAAGTTTTTGCGATTCGTCGGAACGTCTTGCCGCTTTCTTTGAAATATCACTCGAGGTTTGTTATTGCTTTTTTTTTGAACGTCGGTAAACTGGTAATAATTGCGTACAATTCTAAAATCAATTGACGTACGAGCAATTCTGAGAAAAGAAAGGTGAAGAATCGGTTTAACTAATGTTTCTCTATTACAGATTCTATAGCTGTCACTCGGAGAAATATCGTCTTTACAGTTAATCAAACTCATTAACAAAGTAAGCCTGCAGTAAAAACTATTAATAACTTGCAATTAGAGTAACAGGCAGCCACTTGGCGCGACATTCGAAAATGAAATAGTAATCTAAAAACGGATTAAAAAAGAGATTTCGTAATTTGTACTTTAACTAGAATTTTAAAAGCACAGCTTCAGCGCGCGGATTCTCTCCAAAGTTGAAGCGGAGAGCAAAGAGTAGTCTCGGTCCGAAATAAAACTATCGCGGAATAACTGCCTTGGCGAGCATGTCCGTTTAAGCGACACTAACGAGCTCCCTCGCGCGCACTCACCCAATTTCGGAGATCTCCTCGTAGATGTTCTCCTCGGTGCCGTAGCGCGTGACATAAGTGTGCCTCTTGTGCGAGTCCTGCCTGCCCCCGAGCAGCCGGTAAGCCTGCAGCTCCTGATAGGACTGATGCGACGGCGGCTGCTGCTGCTGCTGCTGCGGTTGCAGCTGATAATCCTCGCCGTCGGGATGCTGAGCCAGCCTAACGAGGGCCGCGGCGGCGGCGGCGGCGGCGGCGGCCGAGCAGGAGGCGGGCGAGTGGGTCCGGCTGGGGCCGGGCTCGTAGTACGCGTACGAGTAGTCGTGCGGCCGGCCGGCGCTGGTGCTCGGGATCGAGTGCTGCTGCTGCTGCTGCTGCTGGAGGAGGGCCCGGTGATGGGGGTAGGCGGTGTAGCCGCCGCCGCTGACGCGGTGGTGCAGCTCCAGCTGCTCGGGCTCGAGCTCGAAGTGATGGCCGTTGTGGTGGTGCGGGGGCGGATAGGGCGGCGGCGGCGGGAACTCGAGGTTGGCCCGGCGCGACGGCCCCGCTGCACCGGCCATGTCGGCCGTGGAGGTCGAGGCCACCGGCGACAGATCACCGGCTGCGGCCCGGCCGAGGAGGCTCGTCGAGCAGCTCGCCATCGCTCATCTCGCCGAGCGCCGCGGCGAGCTGCCGCTGCTGAAGCTGCTCGAGCTGCTCAGGCTGGGGGATGCCATTGTCCGGTTGGAGGGGCTCTTCCTTCTCGGCTTCTTGATTCTGAAAAGAGAGCGGAGGCGGTTAGTGCGGGGGAATTCAATGTTGCTGTTGCCAAATGTATATGCGCTACTGGCGACGAGTATAATATTATTCAAGCGGTTCAACTGTCAACGGAGGGTATTAACGTTGTAATACTCGTAATACATATTGCATTTGATTATGCAAGGAGCAGCCGAATATTAGCTTATTCAAACGTACGAGTAGTCGCAACCCCTAATTTCAACAGAATCCGCACGGGGAAGATTTAATTTACATTGCAAATTACTGCGGGATCGTCTATCCTTTGACTACACCGGAGGATTATGTATAATATAAACGCAGTTCTTTAGTAATGGAGTCAAATTTGATTGTCGTGTTATTAGATATTTAAATTTGTCCTTCGATTTCTAAGAATATTCTATACGAAAATTTAAACAACTTATTTAACTAACTTCTTATATAACGTAAATAATCCATCATATAGAAAACGTAGTATTTTAGCGAAAAATAATTCTTATCTGAATAATCCTTATAATTCCAATATTCAATATTAATAAACGTTGCTTTTACAAAAAGTCCTCTGAATTTTATTGCAGTTAAAATTAAATTTACTCAAGAAATTTAATTTAATTTGCCTCCGATAACCGAAGGGAATGCAATTTTTTAATAAAGCAAAGACTTTGTCGTCCGTGAAATTTACTCAAAGAAATTGATTAATCCCGCGCTGAAAAGGGAGAAAAAATTCGTAAAATTCGGGTCGAAAAAGCGAAATAGAGAAACTAATTAATTGAACGAGGATAGAACGTACTTGTCGTACGACAGAGAAAGTCACGTACAGAATTTTCTAATTAAACGTAACCTGATATCGAATCGCCGCTCATGTGTATCGAAGTGCGCCTCCCTTCCGCGACAAATTTTCATTTAACTTCGTCCGGCGTCAAAGCTATTTAATCAGCGAGGGCTAATCAATTAAAAAAACTCCCTCGCCCCGAAAAGGCGCGCAGGGAGGAGATTTTAAAGCCAGAGAGAGAGCCCGTCAACAAAGCAGCGGGCACTGGATATAATACTACGAACGAAAGGCGTCGACTTTATTCATTGACCGAAACGACGAGGAGAGAGAGAGCCGCACTGCTCGTACACCGCAATCGGGCCGCGTTATCTGGTGGAAGCGCGTGCGAAGCACGTCCCTCCGCCGGCCGTGTCAATGTCCGTTTGCGCAGATTAATTTACCGAGAAAACGGGCAGATGCAGCGGCGGCGTCGCTCCGGGCGACGCTCGCCGCGCGGCAATAATTATGCCGAGAGAGAGCTGCGAGCCTTTAAGTGGCGTTTTTCCATCGCCGCCGCCTCGGCTATAAATAAACGCCGCAACGTCGTCTCTCTCTCTCTCTCTCTCGTGTCCTCCTCCCCGGGACCGATATTTTTCTTCTTTGACTGGCTGCCGGGGGAGGGAGGGAGGGACCCTTTAAACGCCGCCTGCGATGTATCAATGAGCGCGGCGGCGAGAAGACAGGCGACGACGCCGGGGATTCGTGCCGATGACGGGGAAACGACGAAAACGTGCGAGAAACGCCCGGCAGGACGGGGCGAGAAAAAGCGGACTACGGTATGCGAACGCGGCTCTTTATATTTGGGGGCGTTGAAATCTCGGCCTCGAGTCCGGTGCAGGCTTCAGAATTTTTTTATTGATCGGGAACAGAATCGGTCGGAGGCGAGGCGCTTCTCGCTTCGCGACGAATTTATATATGCGCCGCTCGAGCGATTAAATTTTAATTAGAAGGCAGCGGCAATGTGTTTTTGGGGCCGCGTCACAATACTTCTGTGTAAGGAAACTGTTTATCAGAAAAAATTGCTTATCACGCTCGCTCTTTTTATTTTTTACACTTTCGAGATAATGATGCGTGTAACGGTACGCTGCCGAATGCGATGCACAAAGAGCGGAAGATAAGTGTGAAAAAGAATGATAAAAACCCTTTAAAGAAACCATTAACGGACTCGTTTCCAGCTGATACAGGCACGATAACGTGGAAATGGCAGTATCATTCTAGTAACATCCCAGCGGCGCGTCGGCTTCGTTAAAAATCTTTATTTGTCAGCGCGAGAGACAAAATTTTTTTATTCAAAAAAGTAGGTTGCTCTCCGCTAAGCTACGGTTCGAGAGCGGAAAGTTCAAGGAAAACAATAATAAGGCATTTGTAAATCCGTACAACCGTCTGCAGTCGACTGTGTTCCTGCGGGCGAAATTCCTTACTCGCCAAACAATGACTCATTTACAAACGAGGCTCTATTAAAAATTGCGCAATAGGCCGCGTTTAAAAGAATAAAACCAACAACGGAGAGAGAGAGACAGACGCGGACAAGCGGCGGCGGCAGAGAAGCCGAGACATTCATCACAATTTCAGCATCAAAACACACACGGCCACGTCTGGCCCGAGTATACACGCGTAAATCAAGCGATAAATATTCAAATTGCTTTCACGTGTTAGGGAGTAATTTTCGAAACGCACTACCGCGCGCGCGCGTTTACACACATACTCCCGCGCAGCGAGAGAGAGAGAGAGACGCGGGAGAAAAAAATGAAGGAACAGCGCCGGTCCATTATTCACGTAAAAGGGTTCCGAGGGAGTTATGAACCTCCGCATAACTCCCGAGTACGTTCCTTCTCATTACGTCACAGCCGTCTCTCGGCAGCGGCGTCTCTTATCTGGCCGAGAAGCCGATAAATTAAAAGCGACCCCCTTCTCTCTCTCTCTCTCTCTCCGTCTGTCTCTTGCCGACTTATCAAGCCCGGGCGACTTATCAGCGGCTTCTATCATCGAGCTCGCCTCGCGGCGCGCGGCCCGATTCCCTTTTTCCGGCTCCCCTCATTCGCTTTTCGTGCGCGGTTTCATGTAACCGGCGGAATCTCGACGCTTCCTGGAATACCGCCGCCGCCGCCGCCGCCGCCGCTGTCGATTAATCGCCCAGGACGAGATAATCGGCCCCGAAGAATAGAGCGCAGCGCCGGAGAATATACACAATAAGAGCTTTTGCGCCGCCGAGCTAATTTCCGAAGGAGGTGCGCCGAAGGCGAGAAGGTAAGTCGGCAGCGGGCACGTTTTTCTTTCGTAACGAGGAGGCGGCTGTGGAAAAAGTCGCGGGAATTCGACCGGGGAGACGATCGACGAAGAGCTGTCGGATCTCTCCTCGACAGCCGCGGGAGCGGTAATTTTGCTTTGGAATCATTGCGCATCATTACAAGGAAAGTGCGGCTTAGAATTCGTTATTCGCGGCGTTTCGATACACGCACCGGACTAGTCCGGACAAGCGTGAATGGAAGTATTACGGCACGCGCAAAAGGAAATAATCGGATCGAATGACGCAGAGCATATTCCGAAGGTGATTAACCTCGATTGCTCGGCAACTATTCGGTCTGCTTTGTAATATTATTCGCAAAGGTATTTCTGTCCGCGGCCTTACCGCCTAAAGTAGCTAATTATTTTGCGCGGCAATTGAATAGCTCGGATTTGATTGTGACGATAGAGATAATCTCTGTCTGGTCAACAAACTCCTCGATAAATAATGCGCAATACCCACGATGGCGCATTAGTAAGTAGCTGTGAAAATTTGAATGCTCTGCGCGAGATAAGAACTCCGGGTTAGTCAAATTTTAAGACAGCCTTGAGAAAACAATGAGAATTCTTCGTGACAAACTGCAACAAATCCAGTTTACACCTATAAAAAGAATTTAGTATCTTTCCTTCAGTGAGTAAACTACCAAAATGACGAGTCTCAAGATGACGAAACGCCCTTTATCTCCGCGCTCGTAATACCGTTTGCCGCCCTGTGTCACCGAAGCCTCCGTCCCGAGAAGAATCATCGATCACGATCGATCGTCCGTCGATGCTTTGTATGCATAACTGGATTTGTATTTGATTTACCTGTACGGAGCGTCAGCCCGAACGTAAACCGTGCGTCGTTGCGTCACGCCACTCAAAACGACCGTTACGTAAGCTTGTTTTACACGGGTATTTTGGCTCGATTATCGTTTGATACAGCACAATATATTTCGAGCGGCAAAAGACGCTCTCGACGTTCTTAATAATGTTATTATTTAAATGAGCCGCGCGCAGATTTCGCGGCCGCGATAGTGCGCTCGAGCGAATAAATATGGCTCTCGAATGCGTCGCAAGATAATAATCCTCGCAATAAATTAGAGCGCATAATGCGCACGTGCGCCGCTTCGAGAGTGCGCGCTTTTTCTGTTGTGTAGTATTTTTCGAGTAATTGCCGCCTCAGAGGAACAGTAAATTTTAGACCGATTTCTTAATAAATAAGATTGAAAATAGCCTGAAAAGGAGGGCCGAATGCTCCGCCGCTCGCCGCAGAAGCTGCCTCTCCTCGTGATTATTAGTTGTAAATTCCGTCTTATCAGCTCGCGGAATCTAGTCTAATTTTAGCCGCTCGTCGTCTGCGTTTTTAAGTCAGTTTAGACAGAAAGTTTCGCCGAAACTTGATAATGAAATGACGCCCGTCATTTATACCGCGATTCCTCTTAAACCACAAAATTCGAGGTGAATTTATTCGTGAAATTGCCGAAATATAACCCGAATTTAGATGCTCGGCACTACGCTATTCTCGAGTAATAAAGTAATTTTTTCACCTCTTCCTGTTTAAATATTCATCATCCTAATTTCCTCCATTTCAGTCTCTTTTTATTACTTAATGACCGTATACTTTTAGACGCGCTCGGTAGAGCATCAAAGCGATCCTCGCGAGTCTCTCGTAAAATCCTCCATTTCGATTCGCGAAACAGAACGAGGCGCGCTCATGACGAATCTTGGCCGATCCTTTATTGCGTCAAATCCGAGAGTAAATCGCGACTGTTTTTGAAGAGAGCGGCCTTTTAAAAAATGGCCTACGATCCATCAAAAGTCGCTCGGCGTTTCGCATGTAAAGTCCCGATTAAAAAGCGCGATACATTCTCGAAAGGAGCGGTCATTAACACCACTAATGAAAGGTCGTCCTCTCTCGGAACACCTAAAAGGAAAAAAAGAAACGAAGAACGAGAAAGAGAGAGAGGGGGGGGGGGGAGAGAAGTCAAGTCCCGGCAAAAACCGTTCGCATTTTACGTTTTTCGGGGAAATAATCTCCACGGACTCTTCGTATATCCCCGTCGTTAATTATTTCTAGGAGCGTAAATAATTTTTGTTTTTTCCCCTCTTAAATCCGCGCCAAAGCCTCTCTCGTTCTCCGCCACCGGCGAATCCTCCGCTATCGGCGGCCCGGGCATTTTCTAACGAGCGCGCGCCACTCCAATTATATGCGCGGCACCGTGGATATTTGTACACGCCCGCAGCGCCGCCTCATTAAGTGCGCGCTTACGCAAAACGGCATTACGGGGACAAGGGGAGAGTCTCGCTCTCTCTCGCTCTCTGGGTTTCGGATTGTGGGAGAGAGAGAGAGAAAGAGAGAGAACGAGAGGCACGGCGTTAAGAAAAATTACGAGGAGCCGAGGTAGGTGGCGCAAGGCTACCTGCGGGTATAATGGACCCGTTTAAATTATGGGCCCCGGGGTAAGTTGTCGTGTGCTGCGTCAATTTAATTGATAGAGCGGAGAGGAAGCGTTCTTAGGAGAGAGTGATTTGTGCGGGAATTTGAATGGCTAATTTCGACGGGATATGGCTTATACTTCCGAGAAAACTTTCGACGGAGACACGTCGTTTTTTCGGTAAGTCTCTCTCGGCGGGCAGGTCGAGACTCGTATACGAAACGACATTCATAACCGCGCGCTCGAACCTTGAACCAGCTGATTTGTCATTTTGATTGAGAGGCGGAGCGTAAACTTGTAAGTAGCGCGAGTGATTGTGTCGAGAGAGGAGCTGGACTTTCCTGTCCTTTTCAATGGTAATTTGTAGCAATTTTAAGTTTTAATTCGTAATAAGGACAAAAGAGGAGCCGAGTCACTTAGAAAAGTAATCCGATTTTAACCGAAGTTAAGATTTCAATTTCAAAAACTTGAGCATTCCCACATTACGCTCGAACGGGAAATCTAATTTTAATAAGGAGCCTTCTTAAAATTCAGACGCAAAAGGAAGTTGAATTGAAAAAAAATGAGATAGAAAAGGTTCCAAAACCGGAACTTAAATCCTAATTAACTTTTCGATCTGAAACAAGAGCGAACGAAGAAAAATTCATTAAAGGAAAAAGGAAAAAAATACGATCCTCCAAACAACCAATGGAGGGGTTTTATTTTTCTCGAAAAGCAAACAAGCACTAAATCCAAACCGAGGAACTCGATTAAACAAGGGGGGGCCAGCTATATCCGGCCGGGAGAGTCCACTCGAAGTAAAAACTCGTGCCCTCTTTACAGTGACACTTGTCTCGGCCTTCACAAGTTTATTGTTTCCTTCGAAAAGAGCAAAGGGCTCTCGGGCTTCAGCGCCGCCCGTATACTTTCCGATTCGACGGCGTCCTCCTCGTATATATATACGACACCGGCCGGAAGCGGCACGGCCGCCTTAACGGCCGGGGAAACCGTCCCCCGCGCCGCCCCGACGACGCGTCTATGCAGCGGAATGCGCCGCGAAAAACAACGAGAAAAAAATATATATATATAAAGCCGTCGACGCCGCGCGCGAACCAACGGGAATGTTAGATTATTATCTGGGCTCCGGTGCACGAGGAGACGAGGGAGACGGGGGGGAAAGAAGGTACTTTAACTTCCTACTCTGATCTCGCCGAGATTGGTCAGGACGAGCAACGTGAAAAATTTTTGTAATTGAGACGAGAGGTTTCGGGAGGGATGCTTATACGCGCTGCCGAGATGCGCAATGGGACTTGGATGGAGGCGAGGACGGGCCGACTTCTCCTTAATCTGCCTGGATGCGTTACTTTTTTGGGGGTTTTTTTTTAGGCTCGAGCTTATGACTTTTGGCTTTCTGGAGAAAACATAATAATGATTAGCGAAAGAAATTTTGGGGGAGATCAAATATTTTTAGTGACGACTGCGGGATTTATTTCTGTTTTGAGTAAAAATTTTGAAGTGGTTGATGTTTGATTTACGATCTTTAAAAACGCGTAAAAAGGTTGTTTGAATATTTATAGCACTTTTGTCTCTTTCTAGAAGCTGAAACATTTATATATTTGTGGATTTCGAGGAGTATTTGAATGACATTTATATCGCAGATTAATTTCTCATAATTTTAATAAACGGTTTAGAGGTTGTAAATTTTTTTAATTACTACTAAAAATTTCTGCGTTCTCAAACAAGTACGGACGGGACAAGCAATATATAATGAATAATTTAAACATCTTCAAAAGACTGAAAGTGCTTAAAATAAAGGCGAGAAAAGACATCCAGACTATAAAAGTACTTTTTAATTCGTTTGCACTTGAATTCATGAATACATTATCGACCTGGAATTTGAAGGTTTAGAAACTTTTATTCAAGAATTTTATCTCGAATCTAAAAATCACTTTTTCACGCGCAATAAAATAATCCGGCACTTAATATTCATTGATCAGTAGCAAGACATTGTTTTAATATACCTCCAAATAATACTCTCCGAATTTCGCCTGGCAACAAACCTTGTTTTTTAATAACTTGAAGGAATGACAAGGAAAGAAGTAGATTTAATTTTATGAAATTTGAACATTATTTATTAACGATCGAAATTAATATACTAAATTCTATTTATTATATTTTGCAAACGCATTTGCATGTTTAATTCAAATTAAATTAAAATTTATGAATATATTTTATAAGCACAGAGAACATACATTAAATACAAAATACATTTCGTAAAATCCCATAAAAGGCAAAGTAATATCTGCAAAATGTCAAAAAAGAGCTATAATGTCAGCAGAGGTTAATTTATTGTATGTACACGATTTCTCGATTCGGAGCAAGTGTTTACGTACAATATCAAATAATCAAATAATAATATATTAAATATTTTGTTATCTCCTCGGGTAAACAATGAACGCGTGATTTAACAATGATCGTTATGTTTACCAACGTAGTTTATAGCGTTTCAATCGCGTCAAAAACTTCCATTTCCGACGCTCAACTTTCCCGGAAGCGACGGTAAACACCAAAATTCGGAAGCCCAAAAAGCGCCCGAAGCCTCTTAACCTACATCTCCGTCCGAAAAGCGCGCTCGGCACACTTCATTGTCCCTCCCCGCACAATAAAACGCTCGCCGCTTCCCCTAATTACCCGTAAAGACTCACGCGTGTCGTGCTCGTGCTTGCACCTCTCTCTGCATTCGCAGCAGCAGCGCCACTCTCTCTCTCTCTCTCCTGGCAACAACGGTCGCGTCCGTTTCGTTAGTCACTCGTTCGCTCCTTCTCTCCGTCTGCTGGTGCGGCGAACGATAAAGCGAGACGGAGCGAGGGAGAGAGAGAGAGAGAGAGAGCCTGGCGCTCGGCAACGGCGGATGATTCGACTCTCCGCGGGCGCGCTTGTCCCGACTTGCACGGACCTGTCGGCCGCGCACCGGTGAATCAGCTGCTCGGACGGCCGACGGGGCCTTTGCACAGCGCCAGTAGAGTCTCTCCCCCGGTGCAGGCGCAGAAACATTTCAGTCTCGGGGCGCAGTGACCTACGAACCGGCAGCTCCTCGCAGCTCTTTCTCTCCTCCGTGTACACTTCTCTCTCTCTCTGTTGTCTTCGCCGTTCGAAGTTCTAGTCCGCGAGAGAGAGAGAGAGAGAGCCGGGAGTTTGCCGCGGTGTTAATCGGATTGCCTTTTTGAATTTCGCGCCGGCCGCGCGCGCTCCGAAAGTTCTTCAAGTGCAAGCTCGCCGGGATTTTCGCCCTTTGTGAGGCTCTTTAAATTTTTCCGGGAGGAAAATCTCCGACGGAGTCTTTTAAATTCAAAGTGCCGCCGCGAGTATACATATATACACACTCGCTTTGCTCGCCTTTCGCGCTGCTTTTTCGGCTCTGCGCTTTAATTAAAAAGTCCGGGAAACGGAAAATTCATGCCGCCGCGAAGTTTGTCGAGTGCCAGGATGCCTCCTCCCGATTCCTTGAGGTTCCTGAGGACTATGTGGCGAAATCGCGCTTCTGTGAGGTGCAAACATTGTGGGACTAGACTCGAGTGTAACGCGCGAATTATACGTGGCCATCTGCGGGATTGCAGCAGTTTCGGTACAGCCAGTCAACTTGCCTCCGAGAAGAAACAAAAGTTAGTTCATTTTCTTAATTTTTGCTGTTTTAATTTTAAGTTTGACGCGAGTTTGTATAGTCAGTAATGGCGGATATGAAAGTATTGCAACCGAAGAAGTGAGCAATGGTCATTTCATTCAAAGTGCTAAAGTTTCTTTAATGTTGATTCAATTTTTAATTATATTTCCTTAGATGCAATATTTTGCTTTAATTTTTTAATGAGCCTAATTAATGTTAAGAGCATTCAACCACGTAAAGACTAATTATTTATTTGCGAAATATAATTTTAAATTAGAAATTGAATTCAAATATGCAAATTGAAATTAAAGTAGTAAAAAATTTAAAAGTTTTCGTTTAGTAACATCTCTAAATGTTTACATCATCCGTATCAGTCCAAGCCTGTTTCTCTTCTTCGAATTCCCCATTCACTCGCGCGCCATTATAATCCGAAAAATCAATACTATCAAGTTCACGTCCACATATTCATTACCAACTATATTTGTCCTCGCAAAAATAAAAATCTCACGCGGCGAATATTAAACATCAAAGCAATTAAAATAACAATTAACAATTAATCTCTCAATTCCCGAGCGGGGCGAGCCCTAATTCCCATTACAAATTAAATACATTTAAGTCTTTTAAAAGCATGTTTTGATAAGCGCTATCGTACGAAATTTTTACGCTTAGTACACATTCCGCGGCGAGTGCAATTACGCGAAATTGCACTCGCGCACGTAAGCGATAAAGCGTGCAGTAGTCCCCGCGTGTAACAGCCGCCGCTGCGCGGCGTCCGGGAAAAAGGCGGCGCGGCGCGTTCGAAAGCGCCGAAAAGCGATGGGCGCGCTAATCCCCAGATAAATTTTCAATCAATTTTCAATTAGCGGATAAACCGAGACCGGCGGCCCCGAGGGCTCGGCTTTTGCGCTCCGGGCCCGAATTACGAGCGACTCGCGCGACCTCCATCGGCGACCGCAGAGCCTCTCTCTCTCTCTGCTCGTCGTCGTCGTCGTCGTCGTCGTCCTTCGCGCGGCGTGTCGAGCGAGGGGAGATCAGTCGAAATTGCAGCGGTGAAAAACGTCGCTCGATGCCGGCTCGTTTCACGCGGATAAACGCCGGGCTGCTCTCTCTCGCTTCTTCTTCAGGTACGGTGAGGGGAGGAGGACGAGTCGGGTAATAAGCTGCGCCAAAGAGGCTCCCCGCGGCCAGTCATCTTGATCTTTTACAGTCTAGTTATGCTTTTTACTATTTTTTCGCGCGCCGCGCTTCGCCGAGGATATTTTTTGTCGCTTTAGTTTAATTACGGGTTTTATTTCGTTCGCTGGCTTGGTTATTTTGTAATGAATAATAAAGCGAGCTCCAGATGAGTTTGACGATAATATTCAGGCAATTACGGTTAAATTTTAATTTTCATTTGAGAATAAACCCGAGAGAATAAATTATCGTGGAGGTTGATTGTCCCGAGTAATGATTATTTTAAACAAATTTAGAAAAAGAAAGACGTATTTTGGTATTTATTTATTTTTTTGATCGTCTAAAGACATTTCCATCGAATTATTAAAATAATATTGTATGCATACCTTTTTCGCATAAACGTTTTATGTAAAAAATTTACACCGAGTCCCCGAGTTTTTTTATAATCTCAGATGCATCAAATTTAATCCAAGTCCATAAATTGCATTTTTTCGCGCTTTTTAAAATCGCGAAGAAAATTTCATGAGTTTTTTTCATCCTCCCCCCTCCGATTTATCATGCTGAAAGCTCGGAAAAGTTAATGTTTAAACAAAAGCTCTCACGGTGAAAGTGGGGAAAATGGAAAGCAAAGAAATAATTCAGGCGCGCCTCCTCCTTTACCGGAGAGCCGAGAGCATCTTCCCGTTCATTTAAAAGGACGAAGACCGGTCGTTTATTTAAGCCGTTTGCCCGGCTTGAATGGGTATAATGTAAATTAGGCTCCGAAATTTAAAACACAATTGCACATATATTTAGAGCCCGACAACGTGGAGCTTGCCCTTCGAGAGCCCCGCGCTGCTGCACTGAATACGTTGTATGTGTATGCACTGCCCGCAATCGCTCGAGCAGATAAATTGATTTTTAATGTATTCATATAGGAATGCTTACCAGAACATAACTTCGGACGTATACGCTTGTGCGCCTGCGTATACATGCTTAAGAGAGGCGGGTAAAAATTACAAATTGAAAAGATAAATTTTATCGAAAAATCGCCGCTAATGGCTCTCTCTCTCTCTCGGCCTCTTAACAATTTGCCCAGCGAACTTTATTGCGGCGTAATTGCATTCGTTCGCAGATAATTCGCGGGGCGGACTCTCTCTCTCTCTCTCTCGCGAGATCGTAAAGGCGCGCGCAGTCGTCAAAAGCTTCAATCTCGAGCGTCGATCGGCTCAATATTTTCACATTATCCCTCCGACAATTTAATCGCTCCAAGGTCAGGTTTGACAAACAATTTGCAATTCAAACTGTCAAACGGCATTACCGCCGGCCGAGCTTGAAAGCCGGACAGAGAGAGAGAGAGAGAGATAGCGAGAAACGCCGATCATCAACCGGGGCAATTTGCATTTTAATCCGCCGCTCTCTCGCTCCCCAAATAAATCGCTCCGATTCAAAAACGCGCTCGCGGATAATCCGAGGAGGGGGGGGGGGGGGGGGCAAAAAGCGAGTCTCGCGCGCACGAACGCTTTTGTAAGGGTTTAATTGCTCTCGCGAGTCAAACACGCGGGCCTAATTAACCGCAAAAAAGACGCTAGGCTTTACGACTCCGCCTCTAATGGGGCAAAAAGCGAGAAAGCCCCCCGCGCGGTATTAAAAAAAGCTCTCCCTCCCGATATCGCTTGGGCGTTATCGCGCGGAAAAAACTTGCGCGCGCGACCTTGGCGCGCAAAGGGCGAGGAGGTAATCCCGAGCAGCGGCGATTGATCTGAGGTATATTCCCTGGAAGTTGCGCTCGCGTCTCTCTCTCCTTCTCCTCCTCCGGTGGTTCTCTCTCTCTCTCTCTCTCTCTCCCGAGGGCAAGTGCACGCGCGCAGGTTGCGCGCGGAATCTCGCGGGGATTACGGAGAGGAGTGATGCTAAATGCGGAATGGCGTGCCGGGTATATATTTGCCGGCGGCTTCTCTTCTTTTATTTATATAATACGTTAGCGGTTTAGCGGTCATAACAGGTGATTCATTGCAGTTAAGCCGCGTCTAAGCTCGGCTTTTTCCCGGCTAAAAGTTCGATAATGAATACGATCGTTTGTTACACGGGGGAATGAAAAGATCGCGGACTCTTGATGGCGTTTCTTAATTAATAGCTCTCGCCGAGGAAAATGCTTATTTCGCGGTTCTGCGAATATTCCCCCTTTCAAGTTTTAATCCAAACGGATGCAGACTCGTGCGGTGCTTCGATCGTCCTCCTCGTCGTCGTCGCGCACAAAAAAAACGGGGGGCATCAATTTTTTGAAGCCGCGGAATTCCAGCGCCCCGAGAGAGAGCCGCTCGCGAAGAATCTCCGAAACAAACGCTCGGTGCATATTAGCTTTGATTAAATAATGTAGAAGCGCCGCCGCGGCCGCCGTATATCCCATTGAAGTTTTGCATTCCGCGAACCGGCATTCGGGCCGGGGTTCGGGCTCTTTGTTCGATCCCCGGGCCCGAAAAAGAATTCCGCATTACACCGTTACCACAATTACCGCGTTTTTCCTCCTCTTAAAAGTGTAATACTCTCCGCCGTGGTTGTGTTCGCCTCGCGGGGGGGAGAGCGCGGCGCGGCGAAAAAGAAGGCACGAGTCTGTTTAGCTCGCTCGCGGTTTCCCTCATTCCGCTCTCTCTCTCTCTCTCTCTTCTCGCTCGATTGGAGCGGAGGAACGAAAGAACGAGCGAGCGAGCGGTGACAAAGAAGCCTCTCTCTCGCTCGAGGAGAAGCGCCGCAGCGCACTGCAAAGCGAATAAACAAAAGGAAAGGAAGAGGAAAAATAAACAGGGGCGTGGAAATGGACGCGCACACTTGTACCGCACAATTGGCGGCTCCTCCTTTCTTTGTCAGCTATTACGTGTGCATGTGAGGAGAGTCTTAATCGATTTCTTTCAAACAGGAAGCAGCGGCGGCGGCGTCGGCGGCTCCGTTTGTTTTACTTTTGGCCTTTCCGCCAGAGCTGGCTTCTTTTGTGCGAGGAGCTGAAGCGCGCGCCTCGGGGTAACGTTATCGTTACCGGGGCAATTGCCCGCGCGCCGCTTAAAAATAATCTCTCTCTCCTCCCCGCTTTTTCGTGTCTTTCGAAAAAGAAAAAAAAAATAAAGGTAACGGCCTCATTACGGCAATTTTCCCTCGTTAGGGAAGATTTGTGAGGCTCTCGCCGATTGAAATCGATCGAGAGGGACTATTACTATTCTGCTGAGTTTCGCGCCCTCTCTCTCTCTCTCTCTCCTCTCGAGGATCGACCGCCTTGGAATTCTCGGATATATACCCCGCTGGTTCGGCGAGTCAATCAGGGGAATCTTAAAAGGCCGCTCCTCCTCGGCTTAAAACTCGGTGAAATCCGCGCGGCGGCCGAAATCGGTGTAAAATTCCCGCTGAATCGGCGAGCGAATCGTGGATTTCATATAGACGGGAGCCCGCATAATACTCCTTTGAAATCAGCTGCCTCCTCACTCGGAGATCGTATAAATTTCCCCCCCATAAAACCCCGGGCCGCATTATATGCCGGCGCGCACCGACACACTGACTCTTTCAGAGAGAGAGAGCGGGGGAAAAATCTCGGTCGAAGAGCCCCCGCGGCTCCTAGGCACAACAGTCGAAAACCTAGAAGCGGCTCGCTCCGGCCCCCAAAGAAACGAAAACTCGGTGTATCGTGAAAGGACGAGAACGAAGAGAGAGAGAGAGCCGGAGGGGGGCAGCCAGCCGGCAACGAGCAAAACCACCGCCGCGCGCGTTCCTCTCCCCGCCGCTGGCTTTTCTTCCCGCACCTCTCTCTCTCTCTCTCTCTCTCGTCTTCTTTCTCCTCCTCGGCGCGGACGCTGCACCGTGTATACGTATGAAGCGAAGGCACGCACCGACAGAAGTCCAGAAATCGCATTCCCCAAGTTCGCCGCCGAGGCGGCTCGCGCTAAATAGTTTCGCGCGCGCTCGTCCATTGTGCAGGGGGGGACTACGGTGCGCGCCTCCTTTTTAAAAGGCGCGGACGCAGGTCGCACAGTGTTTTATTTTTTTGGTTAATCGCGACGAAGCGGATTCTGATAAGAGGGGTATAAACACCTTTTGGTGCGCACCGTCGAGTGTTCTCTCGGAGACGGGTGTCCTTTTGTTTCGGGTAAATAAAATGCCGAGAGCGGCGCGACTCTCCGAGTCCTTTGATATTATCTTTTAAAGAATCGGCTTTATGCGGTCCTAAAATTGATACAGTTTTTTATTATAGCCGAGAATTTTATACGGCTAAGAGTTTTATGGCTCCGAGAATCTTATGTATAGAGGTGCAATATCGGCGAGGGGAATTATTATAATGCAATTTTATGCTGCTTTGCGGGATGAGCGTAAATCTTTTCGGAGATAAATTCTTATTTATTAATTTCACACGAGTATGTAAATGAGTCGGGAGGACGAGTAAGCCAATTTATAAATATAAACCGTTTTACTTCTCTTTGGAGCTCGAAAGGACAAAAAAAAAAAACTGAAATTAGCTTCCTCCCTTAATTTCCACCGTACGTCGACCAAAAATAGTGTCATTATTTATTGGCGCACAAACGCGATCTCGTTCCTGGGAAAAAAGATACTCCGCAGAGCTCCGGAGACAGTCTCGGAAACGCAGAGAGAGAGCGCCGTCCAACGTTCCCGCTCCTCCTACTTCTGTTTGTGTGCGCGGGGTGTCGTTTTTCTCGGAGCTGTGCAGTGTCTTCCGAGGTCGGAGCGTCCAACGGGGGCTCTATTTTTTTTGTCTCCCTCTCCGCGCTTTTTCTCATGCCGAGAGAGAGAGAGAGAGAGAGCGAAAGGCTGGATTAGAGCTTTTTATTATCGGCTCCGCCGTCGAGAGTGTCACCCTGTATACTCGGAATGATTTGGATTGCGACGTTTTTTGCGGGTCTCTCTCGGGAGAGACTCGGGGGGAGATTTTTGGTCAGACCACACACGAGTTCTTAGCTCTCCGCTCTCTCTCTCTCTCGTGTTTGCTTAATGCGAGGATCTTGCATGTATACACTCGATAATGCGGCTTTGGAAAGCCGTTTTTCGAGTTCGATAGCTCGGTAAATGCGCTCTCGGATAAGTTTTTTATTTACGAGCCGATATTCGGAAATTCATTTCTGGCGCAAATCAACTTTATGAATGGGTCAATTAGCGTAAAAATTTTTTTTTACAAATTTGATTAAATTCGACGTGCGTGCACTCGGCAGGCGATGTAAGGGAAAATTTTGTCGCTCGGAGCGCACAATCAATTGACGCGTCAATTTACGAGGCACCGTTATGTTTTAAATTAAAATTGATATTTTAAAGCAAAATCTTCTTTGTAATTAATTGCTTTCGATGCATCGAGTGATGAATTAAATTTTATGCCGCCGCGGCGGGTACTGGTTATTTTAAGATGTAAGCGCGGGATATTTGGCCATTTTTCAACATTAACGTAAATGTTGAAGGGCATTAAAGGCATTATCGTCAAAGGTAATTGCGAATGTTTGCAGAGAAACAATTTTGCGCCCATAATAGACGACGATTTTACTCAATCTATCGCCGGGAAAAAGAACAAAGAGAGCGAAGAAGGTACATGACATAATGGTCCTCTCGATAACTACATGATGTAATCATTTCGTCGATTATGTAAATGAAACACAAAAGATCTTTATCAATAGATGGAATCTTTAATGAAAGGATCCGCGGCGGACAATGTGCAAAAATCGTCAACGCAATCAGTTTTCTTCGAACGACGTTACCCGCATTCAAAATCTGCCGTTCGCAGATAATTCATTGTGCGGAAGCGGAGCGAACAAGAAAGTCGTTTTAACTCATTTACGTAATTAAGAGAAACGCGGCGTTTTTCTTTTTCGTTTGCTTTTTTTACAAATAGTACCGCATTTTTAGGCACGAGAGATTTTTCTCATCGCGTCCGAAAGAATGCAGTTGACGAGGGAGGAATCTTTGTAGCTAATAAACCTCGCCTTCCTTTAAAGCACAGAAAATACTCGGAACTGTAGTAAAATTTAATATATTCGCAACACCTGATGCATCGCGGCTAGATTTATCTGCATTCCAGGCATATTATATTACAACTTTGTAATCGTTCCGGCGAAATCTTAGATAAACCGCTCAATGAAAAGCTGGGCATCGCGTTCTAAACTAGCGGCGCAAATCCATTAGAGGATACATCGCCGCTGAGATAGAAGAGCGACTCGTCGTTATTAAGTGCCGAATTCCCCCATCCCCGCGAAACCCGCCGTGGCGAAACAAACAAAGGATAATATTTTCCCAAAGTAATTGAAGACCCCCCCGCCTAAAAAGCCGTCGTGTTTTCTGTCAAAACTCCCAAAGCGAGAGGTTTGCTCCGCATACAAGTATAGAGAAAGGGCCAGCACAGCCAGCAGAAGCAGCAGGCAGTGCACCACCGGAGAAGAATCTCTTTCTCTCTGCTCTCTCGGCACTCGCCGCCTTTATGGAAAGACGAAGCAGCAGCAGCAGCGGCAGCGGCGGCAGCGCAGATGAAGAAGAACCGAGAGAGTAGGCAGTAGGTAGTATGTAGTAGTAGTAGTAGGAGAGAAACACGAGAGAAAGAGAGAAAAACTCGCGAAAGTGGGCTGCAGCGAGTCCGAGAATCGCGAAGGAGGAGAAGAAGCAGCGGCGGCAGAAGAGAGGAAGGTATATACACACGCATATATACACACGAAAACGAAGCGGCGGCGGCGGCGGCGGCGGCGGCGGCGGCCGGACTCGACGAACCGGTACACCGCCTTCTCTTTCTCTCGCAGACGAAAATTCCATCTTTCTCTGTCCGGCGCGCGACTCGCTAAGCCGGAATGATGCACTGCGCGCGCGCCTGCGTCTTTCATTTTCCGATTTATGGGCAATTTATGGCTTCGATTTGAGAGAGAGAGAGAGAAAGACCGCGAGCGCGGCATTTTCTCGGAACCGAGGCGAGAGCGAGAGAGAGAGAGATAAAAAGGCGCGTGCTCGAGCCAGGAGAGAGAGGCGATCGCGCGCACAAAGTGCAGGCCGCCGCCGTGAGCGCGCCGGGAATTCGCGAGAGCTGTTGTGTGTGCGTCGTTATTCATCGATTTCGGGCCGCCGCCGCCGCCGCAGCGCCAAGGACACGGCGCACCCGTGACCAATTCGTGGGCCTAATGAGTGGCCCCGGGACCGCCGCGCCGAATGAATGGACCGACGTATTGACCGAGTCTTCCTTTCGATCGGCGCGGATTCGGGGCTTTTGTACGGACGTTTTAGAGGGGTTTAAAGGGAAAAACCGGGCTTTTTAAGAGCGCGAATAAACATTTAGCGAGAGTGGAAACAGGCAAATGAATATTTATGATTGACCGAGTGGATAAACTGTTTCAGCGCTGCGCTTTTTAATGCGTTCGAATGTGTTTTTTTTTTTTTTTAATTAAATAAATAGCAGAGGGCGCATCCAACTTCTATAAAATATTGGACGCGTACCTTGACTCCTCGAACCAATTAATAGAGAGGCTTTTTAAGCTTCACTGTCCATATTTACCTGTGTACCCTCAAGTCGGAAACGGCGGAGCAGCCTGTTTGACTTGGAATTGTTAGAGTCTAAGTCAATACGGGAAAATTCCCCGAGTGTAAACTCAGTCACGGTTGTTCGTGCACAGGTGAACACGCGTTCTGGTGAGTAGCGACGACGGTGGCGGGCCGTAACTTCCGGAAAAACTGCGTCCCCGGCGCTATATGCCTACCGGGGGCCGGTTTGTCTTGCGAAAGTTCAAAAGTCGCTGTTTGTGCTATTAAAGCGCCACGCAAATTAAATGACTTTGAAGAGGAATCGATGCGCGCGGGGCCGAGTTTGCATAATTCCGCGAATACAAATTCGTGGTGGATACGTTTTTTTTTTTCGAAATCGGCGATGAGAGCGATCGGGGAATCGTTTTAATTCTTGGAAATGTTTTTTTTACGCGAACCTTTGAAGGTTTCGATTAACGAAAATTTCGCGATATTTCATAGTGCATGCAAATGTATACATGGATTTATTTACTTTTTTGTATTTGCCTTTAATTTTTTGGCGTATGGAAGGGTACCAAGGTAAATAATTTTATATTGACGATCCGCTATTTTATTTCGTAATTTATACGTTCCCAAAATAAATTAAAAGTCTCGAAATACTTACTTTCACGCAGCAATTCCCAAAAGCCAATCAATTTTCGAAACTCGAGCCCCCAAATATTGACCGTAAACTCGAAAAGTGCGAATTCATCGCTTTCGAAAAAACGTCCGCCCGCAAGGATTCCGGTCAAATCCCAGCCAGAGAGACCGAGTCTGACCGCGAATCCGAGCCCAAGAATCGGAAAAGTAAATTCCGGAAAACGCCGCGGTGTTCCTAAAATAACAAGCGGCACCCTGCAGCGGCGGTGAACCTCGGCAATGGGAAACACTCGTGCGACTCTCGTATTCGATTCCGCAGCCACGAGAAACTTTACGGCCACAATTTCTTCCATATTCCAATTTTCGGATCAGACGTAGAAGGAACCCTTTGCTAAAATAACCGGAAGCCCCGAGAAAATAGCTTTAAAAATTTCAGTATATAACCCTTTCGTTTCCGATTCCCCGCGTGCCAAAAAAAATAAAAAGCCTTCCGCAATAAAACTATTTAAAACATCCGCGCTGAATTGGAAGACCTCTCGAATACTTTTCCGCGAAAATTTCCGGCGCGCTCGGCGGTCCCGTTCGCGGAATCGGCACTCCGCCCGGTATTCCGCGCGAATTCAAACCGTTCTAGCGCGAAGAATTCAAGCGGCCCGCGCCGCCGCTGGACGCAAAGCCCCGCGGCTTTACAAAAAAAACAACCACCAGCGGACAATACCTTTATGCAAAGTCCTCTCTGTAAGATGCGGCAGCTCCTCTCGCTCTCGCTGCTGCTGCGGGTCCGGCGAGGCGCGCGGGTCGCGCCACTTGTCGCGCGCTTGCTGCCCTTTCCTCTCCCCCTCCGTGCGCGAAAACTGGCATGCACACCAAGGGGCTCACGCGGACGACGGCCGCTGGCTGCTGCTGCTGCCGTGCGGAGCTGCGCGCGGCACGCGGTTCAGCGCGCGCCCGGCTATAAACAATGGGGGCTTTTCTTCGCCGCGCGCGGCTACCCGCTCTCACTGTGTATATACCCAAGCACTTTCAATCACGAACCCTCTCCCGGCACTGCATCCACCTCGAGCGCAAAAAGGAGCACAATGTATACGTCGCTGCGACCCTCGCTGCGCGCGGTGAATATCGGTGAAGATCGGTGGAAAAAATCGGTCGGCGAGGACTGTCACACTCGGGGGGGTTAAAAGCACACAGAACACTGGGATAGAGAAAAAAAACACGAGTCACAAGTGCGGTGTCTACAGTCGGTGACAGTGGCAACGACGACAGTCCGATGGGGAAGCACACGACGACGCGGCTCGGCCGAGACTGCTGCAGCCGCTCGAGCGCGCGCCACAGCGAGAGAGCGAGGCGGCGGCGGCGGCGGCGGCGGCGGCGGCGGCGGTGGCGGCGCGCCGGAGAGAGAGAGAGAGAGAGAGACGGAGCTACGCGCCGTAGGACCGTCGAGGCGGTGTATGGTTTGCGCCAGGGGGCAGCCTCGAACGGGATAAGGAGGGAAGAGAGCCTCTAATGTCCTCTCTCTCTCTCTGTTGCGAAGCGGACCTTCGACTCTCGCGCCTCGCGAGCAAGCACTTACGGCGAATTTACTTGCCGCGCTTTGCGATTCCGGGTAATTAGGGGGAGATTCGAACATTGATTTTTAAACGCTTTCGCGCCCTTTTTTGCTCGCGAGCGGGAGGAGGGGGAGTTAGGTCGGGGCTTTTTCGCGCCGCCAGGTTTTATGAAAAGGAATGCGGTTTATGATCGGTAAATTTTCAAAGGCAAGTTCAATTTAGAAACTATGCGCGCGGCGCGCGAAAAAAACGCTTTCTGTGCCTCGGAAAAGAAAAGTTTTAATACGGCGGTTTTTCTTTTGAAATAATAATGAATTTTAAAAAGTCGCTTTATTGCCGTAAAAAATTGCTACATCGAGTTAAAAATTCTCCGCGCAGGGCGTACCTCTTTTTTTTTTCAAACGCGTTTTAATCGAAAAATGTTCACTTGTAATTTCACCTGGCGAAGTAATCGCATATACCTCTTTCGGGCGACATGAACTTTCGAGAATGTGACGCAACGCTTCCCGCGGACAATGCAAAGAACTGTGACGTTTTCATTCGAAACTTTATGATACTTTCCGTCACGTCTCGAACCCAGTAAACTGGAAAATAATATCCAAACTCCTTTATCGTTCCGGTTGTACGCGCGATTTTAACATTCCAGCCCCACGCGGCGTTTTAATTGAAAATACCGTTCCGTCCGTGCGTTCGTACTCGCGCATTAATTTCCGCGGATTCGAAAAAAAAGGATGCATAATTAAAGGCATTACGTCTAAGGCTCATCACCGCGGCGAGCCTCCCCTCCCCAACAGTGGAAAATCTCTTCAGAATGGAGGTTATTAGCCATCCTCCAAGTGAAAATGAGCCTCTCGCACTCTCCCGAGGCGCATTAGCCTCGCACTCTCGTTTCCTCGCCTTGTAGATTACCGCGGCGAGAGAGAGACGAATTAGACAGGATTACACTTTTATCTTTCTCGCTCCTCCCCTTGTCTCTCTCGTCTTGGAGATAGACAGGCAGATGCTTATTACGTAAGCGCACGGCGAGGGAGAGAGAGAGAGAGAGAAAGGGAGAAAAAAAACTCGAGACTGACCGGTACGCCGCGAGTGTGTATATATATGTGAGCATTGTCTCTCCGCCGAATTAGGGATCGGTGCACGCGCGTCTACGTAGGATATATATATACATAAAGCGCCGTGTGCTGCCCACCTTTTCTCCGCTCGTATAGCTTTTGTTTTTGCGCTTCTTTACGAGCGAGAGGAGAGAGAGAGAGAGAGCCGTGGGTTTCACCTTTTTGCGGAGTACATAAGGTTCAAGGGTGAGAGTTTTTGCGGTCGCGCGAGGAGTTATACTGAAAATAAAAATTATGCTAATGCCGCGCCTATTAAGATTGCCGAGGAGGTATAAGCGCTCTAATTGCACGTTGCGCCCCTCCCCCCCTGACAATGAATAATAAAGACGCGGTTTAAGGTACCCGCTTTGCATTAATCCCTTATCTCGCGTTATTTCTAATTAATCGTCGCTAATTCGTTTCTAATTTGTACATAGCTTCGAGATTATCTAAATAATTCATTATATAAAGTGCGCGTACACTCCTTTCCTCTTAAGAAGCATATACATTACATCCGTGATAGATTAAACAAACATGCTTCCCCTCCGCTTATGAGTCCACTTTCCAGACCGCCGCGCGATCGCAAAGAATTTCGTTTCACCCAACCGATGATAGTCCGGGTAATGCTTAATTAATTAACGAATTCCCATAATTATCAGTTCTCGTTCGGCCCCGCGGTCGTTAAACCGAAATGATGTCACAAAAAGCGCAAATTTCTCACGCGCGTGACCCATTGAATAACTAAACTTTAAACGCCTGCCTAAGCAGCGTAAAATCTGTTTGCCCTGTAGAATTCTACGGCGACTTACGTAAATGAAAAAGAAACACCCCGCGCGCTTACCGTTCAAAACCCTACTTGCGGGTCGCGCGTCGAAGCTCCCCAGAAATAAAAGCCCACATATCGTCCGCTTTTCCTTCCGGTTATCAGAGAGGAAATTCCTCATTGTGCTCCGTCGGCTATCGATCAAAAAAACATGACGGAACGGGGAAAAATGGGTGTCCGCGGCGATCGCGAGAGATTAGTCACGTCCGCGGACGTATGTATCGCTTGACCTCGCCCGTAAAGTCTCCCGCGACGAATCGTCCGGGACTTCGAGGGGAAAACGGCGCGCGGCGGCGGCGGCCGAGGAGAGGAAAAGAAAGCGAGCGCGTAATATGCATATTGCGCGCCGGCATCAATCGCGAATAATAATTACGGCGGAGGATTGCGTTTCGGTGAAAGGTCATACACGGCACGCAGCCCGCACGCGGAGTGGTAATGGTGTGTGCCTCTCTCTCTCTCTCTCTCGTGGATGCGGTGCGCGGAAAAACGCGAAACCGCATGCTTGCGCGCATGAAATTAACCGACGCAAATTGAATAAAATCATAACTCTCTCTCTCTCTCTCTCTCTACACCGGCGTCTTCTTTTTCTGTCTGCCTTTGATGCAGGAGTTTTACTTTAAAGGTTGAGTGCTTTAATAATGACTGGATTTTTGTTTTATGAATGAAATTTCGTTAATTAAGTGCCTTATTTAACGGTATCAAAAGCCGTCGGATATTTCAAAGTTGCGATGGTATACGTATATCGGATGTATGGCGAACAATGGGCACAGATAGTATGAGTGATGTATTATGTCGAAAGGGGCTGTCGGATACAGACCCATCTATACAATTTCTGACGAAGCCTATTAATTAATTACTGTTAAATTAGAGCTTTCGGCCGGTTCGACTTTCACTATCATAACTCGTACGCGTAAAACACCCTTTGAAAAGAAGGCAGTGCAGGATATAATTTGCACCTGTTTTAAGAGTATTATGTAAATTAAAAAATCGAGACGCGAGAGCTAGAAGGGGAAAATGTGTGCTGCAATTACAAAGGCGATTAAGTATAATTGAAATCGATCGTTTGTAGCACAAGAGGCATTTACACAATCGCCTTTTTCATTCCTTTGTAAGTGAATCACACCGACGGTCGAATAGAAAAGGGACAGTCGCCTTTTATTGCAGATATAAAAGCGAATGATTTTGCGTGTGACTCGAAGCAAATATCTTAAATACTTGCTTCATTTGTTCAGATGCAAATGTACAGTGGATAAAACGTTGAAACTGATTTCACAAGCTTTAATCAATGCTTTTATTATTTCAATAATATTCTGGCAAATTTAGATTTTACGGAAACACAATATTCAACGTTTATTATAATTATTCATTTATACAAACATTTCGCTGTTTATTCGCGCCGTAAATAATTATTTTTACAGACCGTTAAATTTAACTGATACGCTGAGCGAGGTTACCGCGTCGTTTAAAAACAATAAGCCCTACTTCTCGCCTCCGCTTCATTCGCAATCGCCGTCGGGCCGAAAACGAAAGTCGCGCGCTAAACGAAATATCATCGCGTCCCGCGCAACCACAACAAAAGTGAGAACCGAAAATGCCGCGAGGTGAAAGTGGGTGGCCCGGCCGCGTCAACCGTAATACGCGCGTTATGCGCACGAACTCGCAACCAATTCTTAAATAAAGGTGCCTTCCCGCGCGAAGGAAGAGCCGCGGAATCGATTCCTCGAAGTATAAGAGCCGCGTAATCAGCGACGACAGATTATGGCTGCCGGCATGAAAAGCCGATTGATCTGACTGCGTGAATGGCGAGATTCTCCGGCGGAGCGAGAGAGCACAGAGAGAGACGTCGCGAAGCGTCGAGACGGAATTGCTCGGGAGGAATTAGTTTCAGTCGTGAATCGGGCGAAAAGTTGGAGCGAGCAAGAGCGAGTTTGTGCGTGATTTCGGGGCTTAAGTAGGTGACTTTTATTCCCGGCACACTCGATCCGCGAATTTGAAGTGCAGCCGCTCGCGCAAACAAGTTTCAAGGTGTTTCGGCGCGCGTCTATATCGTCTTCTTGGTATTCCACCTTTCGCGCGCGGAGATCGTTAAAAATAAACAATTTATTATTGATTACTCACGTTCCGCTTTTACTGCTGGCGCGTTGTATCTAAGAATGGTGTAAATAAGTGACTTCGAGACTTGGGATCCCGCGGATTATTTGCATCAACATTCAATTAAAGAAGCAATGTAAAAATAATCCCCCCGGTGCGGCCTCGCAAAAGCTTTCAATCAGCGCCAAACCACCCGAAGATCCCCCCCCAATAAACAAAAGGATCCAAATCCCTCGCATCAATTTGAGGAAAAAAAGAGAGCAACCGCGCGCGTCGAGACGACGCGGCGCAGCCCTCTCTCGGTTAATACTTTTTTGATGAACGCGCGTCCGTTCGGCTCGCGTGATTGCGGTGTGGCGAACACCCAGTGCAGCCCAGGCCAGCGGCCGAACCTCGCGTGTGTGTGTGCACTTGAAATTTGTCGGAATTTATGAAGGCTCCGCTCTTGATTCCGTGATTTAAGGACGCGCCGCTCATATACCATTACGGCCCCGAACGCAACGCGCGGCGTTTATAAGCTCCTCCGGGGGGAGAGGGGAGAGAGAGCGAGCGGTAAAAAATAATTTATCCCGACGGAGAGCTGCACGACGGCACTCGCACGCTGAGCTTCTCCGCGGACATTTGAATAGCTATTCGGGACGGCTGCTAGAGGTTTTTTTTCTTTTTTTTTCTTCCTCCGATGGCTAATTAAATTAAGGCCGCGATTTATCGAACGAGCCGCGCGGCGGTCGTTGCACCCGCGGCGAGTTTTACGAGAGGCCCGCCCCGCTGCTTTATGCCCGCAGTATAACAATAAGAATTTATGCGTTTATGCCTCGTTTTTGTACTAATTTCGGTTGGTTTTTCGAGGGAACGACTTCATTTTTTTGTGCGCGGGGAGGGAGAACGACGGGAAGGAGAGGGGTTCTTGAAAAACTGGTCTGCACCCTATAATTAAGTAATAGAAAAAAAAATGCTGACGGGTCTATCCGAGAAGTAGATAAACGATCGTTTAATACAACGACGCAAGACTGATTCTCTTATCATTTTGATCGACTTCTACATGTTTCTTTACATCAATCTCCTGCGGCAAGGTCGGCTGTCACGGGTATCTCGTACGATTTTCACATGTCAGACTAATAGTCCAACTTTTCTCCTTGCACGAACCCGAAAATTAAACTTTATACGCCGTTTATATCGCACAAAGCCTCCGATTCGATACTAAATCATCTCGCCCCGAGGAACAATTGAAACGTAAAATCGGCTTAATATCTCTAAAATTCCGAAGCCCATCGATCAAAACATTGTAGCGCCGTTGAAACTACTGCATCTCTCCCTCTCTCTCTTTCTCTCGCGCGCCTCATCCATAATTCATCGGCTCAGAAAAAGCGCGCCGCGCGTCGTACACTCGCCTCTCGCCCTAAATCTCGGGATCGGCGCGCGCGTCGCGAGAGCCCGAAAAGTCAAACAAGCGCTCTCTCTCTCTCGCTGCATCCCCGGCTAAAAAGCCCCGTAGCAGCTCTTACGCGTGAAATATATCCTCCGGTTCGAGAATCCATAAACGCGCCGTTATTACCTCCAGCGGCCAGGAGTATAAAAAAAAAAGCCGCTTGTCTCCTCGGGCCCCGGGTCGCATTATCGCCCCGCGATTTCTCCGCTTCCGCGTTCGCGAGCTTATGCCGCTTTCACGGGCTCGTGCGCCACGACGGCGGCGGCGGCAGTCCGTGAAAAGCCGAAAAACCGACTCGCCGCTCTCGGCGACGTTTCAATCGAGGGAGAGAGAGAGAGAGAGAGAGCCGCCCGAGGAGAGGCATTCTTGGCCCCTAACCCTCGCTTCCGTCCTTGTGCGCGCGCGGCGCCTTTTTTCGCGACTCTCCTCGCCGTACCTACCCCCTGCCGCGAGTTGTCGGAAGGAGAGAGACAGAGAGAGAGAAAGAGAGGCCTTTTCCCCCTCTGTGCGCCGTGCCGCCGGCTTTTGAGGCTTTGACGTGCTGCGGGGTGACTCCCTGGCTTTCCTGTTCGGATGCTTTTTCGGGCTTTGATGTTGTAATTATTTTTTAATGAGGCTTTTCGGGCTTGCTCTCTCTTTCCTTTGGGGAAAACATCGACTAATTTTTTGCGGGCACGCAAAAGCGGATATGTCACTTTGTTAACAAACTATTTCACTCGCGTTTCAAATGTCAATTTTAGGTGGCCGCCTTGTCTTGATGAGGAATCGACGGTTATCGAATATGCAAGTGGAAGTGCACTTTGCAAATAACGAATATCGTATATATAGTGACGTTTTTGTCTGAAAACTGCTATATAAATTGCTAATCTACTACAAAAGCCTTTCAGCTAAATTAATAAAAATAGTTACAATCAATATATGCTCGGTCGCGAAAAAGAGATCGAACGACAGAACGCAGAGAAAAGCGTATAACGGAAACGTATACGTCGGCGCAAATATATGATGTTTGTCCAATTCTCCCTCCCGGCAATCGATAAGCGTGCATTAACAATTATTTAACCAGCACTCTCAAAAACCGCGAATGTTTCCCCCGTTCCCCGGGCTCTCCCTCTTTGTTTAACGTCGAAACTTTCTCTCCCCGCACACACCAGTCAATTTAGCCGGGGCCTTTTTCCCTCCTCTCTCTCTCTCGCCCTCTTTTCCGCCGCACGTAAAACGTTTCAATTCATCTCTGGCCTCCCATTGCGAGGAGAGAGAGAGAGCCCGTTTCAGAAGGAGAGAGAGAGAGGGAGAGCGCGCAGTTTCCGCCCCTAAAAACATATCGCGCGCGCTCGGGACGCATTACCTCGGGACTGCACACGCTGCGCACACAAAAAAGAGCGCGCGCCGCGCTGAAAAGGGGGACGGGGAGGGGGAGAGCGCGTTTCATTCACGCGCCGACAAACACCTCCGCGGGCCTGTGTTGGTAGACATCACCCCGGGACGGCTTCCGCTAATTCACGGGCCGGACAGCGTACAAAGCTCCTTTCTTCCGCGGGGGTTGCCCTCTTCTCTCCGCCTCGGAAGTGAGAGATTTCTCGAAGGTGGGAGTGGGAAGGAGGGGAGGGAGAGAGAGAGCGCCAAACGAGGGGGCGAGGCGAGATCGGATAACCGGAGAACTTGACCCTCGCCTCTCTTCTGCCTCTCTCTCTCGCTGCTCTCCGAGTATAATGCACGAAGACGAAACTTTCGCCGCGTGTCTTTTTTTCCATCCGCCCGGCCGAGGCGCGGGCTAATGAGCGCTGACGGACTTGGCTTCGCCTCGTATCGTGCGAGCAGGTACGGAGAGGAGAGAGAGAGAGAGAGAGTCCGGAGGAGACGGCCTGTTGCGGGAACGCCGCTCCGAAGGTTAATCGCGCCCGCTCTGCCACTGAGGAGGCGGCAGGTCAGTTTAGCAGGTTGCCAGGGGACGAGAGCGGCTACTTGTGGCACCCTGCACTAATTATGGCCGGGTTTGTCCTCTGCGGGTCTTGCGTAAGAGAAATCTCCAAGGACGGACGGTTTTGTCTGTATTAGGACCTTTGCCGGAGAAACTGGTGACATTTTTGTTAGGAGGGACCTTTTTCTCTTTCTCGTTTCTGCGGCGGTGTTTATTATGTAGGAAATATCCATTGATAAATGAACGGTTAGAGTTTACGTACGTTATAATTATGTACGTTAAAATCTCACTCGATCTATCGAAAGCAATGCAAGAGAATATTCTTAACATCAATGTAAAGTGAACTTTTCCAATCTACTGTGTAATAGAAACTGAATGAAAAATTCATAAAGCTGCGTTAAGTCTTAAAAAATTGCTTATACAAGCAAGACTCTGAAAATATTCTCGCGATAATGCATTTTCAAAAATTTTTCAAGAAGGCGCGTAAGAGCGTACTTATAATTCAAGACTACACGTCGCGCGAGTAAAGCAGGTATTTACATGCCAACATTTCCACGCACGACTAAAACGCACTTCCCTTCCGAAAACAAGGAAATATAAATGCCCGCTCGTTAAACAAGAGAAAAATTAACTCGCCGCGCGGCGGGGCAAAAAACCGCCTCTCTCCTTTCCTCGAAGCCCCGAATAAAAAAAAAAAGAGCGCGTGCACGAGCAATTTTTATACGCCGCCTCATTCTTCCCCGCCTGGCGTCTTTAAATTTTCGTCATACTCCTTCGCCTCCCGTGCACTTTCACGCGCGCCTCTCTCCGGCGGCCCCTCTCTCATAAAATCTGGATATTTTAAGAGCGCGGAGAGGGCCCCTACGCCACTTAGGCTTTTCCGTCTCTCCTCCGATGCGTCTTCCGCGAGCACCGAAATAACCCCGCGTGCCACGAGTCTCTCTCTCGAGCGAGAGAGACGGAGAGGGAGGGAGGAGGAGGAGGCGTACAGTCGCCTCGAGAATTATACCGAGGCGGAACGTTATTTTGACGTTAACAAGATTTTTACGGCGCCCGGTATTTTGTCTTTTCCCGCGCGTTAAATCACCTGCCGCGCGGCGGGGAAAGTGGTTTATCGCGCGCGCTTTTTGACAAAATAATATAAAAGCCGCGCGAGAGGAAGGTCGTTAAAGCGCGTGATTTACGCGGAGAATTATCTGATCCGCGGGGGAATAAATTGGGGAATCGTTACGTTTCGACTTTCCCAACCGTCTTTATTGAGCATTGTTGCGTTCGATATCGCCGATTTATATAATTTGTAATTGGTGCTCTTCATTTTCCCGCGAATTATTGTAATTGGCGCGCCAATTTTCGGAAACTTTTTTTTCCAACACAAAGCGCCCTATGAAATATCCACGCACCGATAAAAAAATAATCCAAAAAACCAAAAAACATTCAGATTAATAGACCCGACACTAAAATTAATATGCCCCTCGACTAGCAGCTCACCTTAATCGATCCGCGCTAAAGCCGAAAAGGCTTGTTCGTATATTTCACTTTGCCCGCTAAATCAAAGAAAAATGTCGGCCCCCGCGTATCTCCCGAATAAATCGATCCCATCAATATCGATGCATCGTCTGTATCGCCGCCCTGGCAGCGCGCCCCGACGACCCATCATAGAGTAGGGACTTTCGGCATTCTTCAGGGAAAGGGCATCGTTCGCATTTTTAATGGGCGTCGGCAGAGAGAGCGTCATGCTGCGATCGGCCCGAGATTCGAAAGAGCCGCGTGCGTGTGTGTGTGTGTGCGCGCGCGCTCGTGCAACAGGTGGTCCCTCCTCTAAGCGTCCACACGTGCTGGAGCACGTGAGAAAGCGATATTCCGCCGGGACAAATCTGCCGGAATAATTCCCTGATTTTTTCGCGGGGCTTCGCGTTAATCGCTTGGAAATCTGACTTGAGAGAGAGAGACGCGCTGACGAGCTGTTTTTAGGAGCTGGCCCGCGTGTGATTTATCGGCTTCTGGTGCAGTCGAGTGCGCGCTCTTGCTTTGTTGTGTGAGCTGTTTGCGCGTTGTGTACACGGTTTGTTTGCGCGGTGTTGCGAGAGGAACTCTGATGGACCTAGAATAACGATGTGGGAAAGTCGATGAATTTGGGTTGATGCATAATGTATACGCAGGCATGTGTGTAGTTGGTGTTATTCGTCGAGTAAGTGCATGTTTTTGCTTAGGGAGCATGTCGGTTTTCGAAATTTTGTAGTGCGACACGTCTTTTAATCGAAGGTCCTCGAACCTTTCGCTCGTCGCGATTTAAAATTCAAAGTGGATCGCGTGACGATCCTGGCAGGTGCAAAGATCCCCTCCTTATTGAAATTTTGCTCCTCGCGGTCGTAAAGATAAAAGAGAATTATAAAATTCTCAATTGTTATAAATCTAAAATTTAATTGAAATCAATGCGGGTCGTTTGCGCAATCTTCGATCGCTGCTTCTGTAAATTTCCCAGAATTATCAATTTGTTCGATAATCGATTTACCTTGAAAGTCGTAACATTTCCACTGGTGATTATTTTTTGCATAATGACAGAGTCTTTTCAGATTATCGAAAGCACGATATTGACGCACAAGCGTTGATCCAACGTTGTGCAGTGATAACACATTCGCGTGTCGTACGATTCTATTCCCTCCAAATATCGCGAACATGATTTGCAACAAATTGTATTAATCAACTAATCGTAATATATATAAGATGCCCGTGACTTCCCACAAAACTGCCTCGCTGTGCACTCGTTAAGACGAAACTTTCACCACATAATTCTCAAAATGTTCGGCAGATAAGATAGGCATAAAAAAGTTCCGATATAACGCATTTATATATCCCCGGCAACATTGAGACTGACGCGCGATATGTCACTATTTATTTACTAGCTGCTTAAACTTATTGGGGTCAGCCGAGGTTATCTCCGTACTTCGGAAACGTATATATATACAAGAAGTTCTAGCTATTTATAAGTAACGCGCTGAACTTTCGTTTCAGTTCGTTGTAGTGAATCCACGCTTCAGTACGTATAAAAAAAACAAAAAGAGTACATAAATTCTCCGATAATTGTGCTTCCTTCTGTCGAGCGAATTCCGTAAGACAGTCCAAGAAACCGTGAAATAAAAAAAAGAGAACCCCGACAAATCCGGCGCTTCCTCCGCATCCATAACTCATAAATCGCCGACGCCGCGCATATCTGCGGCATTCATTGCAAATTTATTTCTTATTACGATTCTTCGCAGATCGAACACGAGCATGGCGAGCAGCACGAGGATGTCGGTGGAGCCGCCTAAGGATCTGTTGAAGCCGCTGCAGCTGCCGCAGCGAATATTAACGGGGCCAGGACCGAGCAATTGTTCTCAGCGGGTACTGCGGGCGCTCCAGCAGCAAGTTCTGGGTCACATGCAACCCGAAGTCTTCCAGGTACGTGAGAGAGAGAGAGAGGGAGAAACAGCGCCTCTCCGCCAGAGGAGAGCTATTTTTCCCGATTTCCTTTTCCCAGGCCACGTGTGGACTACTTAGGGGCCGATTCTGTGTGTGCCGGAGAGTAATGAGAGAGAACGCTTTACCTCCGCCTGTCTGCTGTCGGTTTAGACTTTTAAGGCGCCAAGCGTGCTCTTGTTATGAAACCCGGCGCGTTTTATGTAACTGCTTTTGTTGGACACATTTTTTGCTAAATGATAATTCGCTGAAAGTAACGTTTTACTGTTTTGAGGCGTCGATTTTTAAATTTTTCTCTTCGACGGCCTCGTGTTTCGTGCATGAGAGTATTATGCAAGTTTTATTTTTCAAATCATAAATTATCATTAAGAATGTTTAAATAAGCTGCGCAGCCATATTTTTACCGAACGCCGAAAGCATTACGTAAAACGTTAAATTATCACAAACTCACTGAAACGTGCCTGGCAACATCTGCCCTATATCCTGCCGGCCGACAAAGTGACAAAATCCATAAAACTAGACAAAGGAGGCGCTAAAAAGCATCTCTCGAAAGCGCATCCTCAGCTCTCGGAAAAATCTTCTAAAATCGAAACGTTCTTTCCAGCTGATGGACGAAATAAAGGCCGGTATCCAGTACGCCTTTCAAACGACGAATAAATTGACCCTGGCCATCAGCGCTTCCGGCCACTCCGGCATGGAGGCGGCCATAGGAAACGTACTCGAACGGGGAGAAAACATACTCATTGTCAAGGCTGGACTCTGGGCCGAACGAGCGGCGGATATGGCCGCTCGGCTTGGCATCCACGTACGTATATATATATATAATAATGCGGGGAGCCGCAATTTACGGCGAAACGAGACGAAAAAATATACGTGATATGGGGCGGGGAGAGGTAATGAGACTCGTTCTGCCGGCGTACACATTGTTACGCGGGGCTCGATAAAGAAAACTCATCGGAACGCATTATTGTGTAACGATTGCGATCTGTATCCTCTGTTTACTTTGTGCAATTAGCTGGGGGACGGTGAACTTTCGAATCGGGGAGTATATTTTTTCGTAAAGGTTCATTCGTCATAAAATATATATATGAGCAGCGAAAGTTTCATAAATTCCCTTTGTAGGTTGACTTCTTTGAAACGACGATGGGTGTTGCTTTTACTCTGGAGGAATTAGAGGAGGCCGTAAAAAAGTATCGACCGAAGGCCGTCTATGTCGTCCACTCCGAATCATCGACTGGATTGAAGCAGCCTTTGGAAGGGATTGGAGCTATTGTTCACAAGTAAGAAAAGCTTTTCTAAAATTTCGAGCTGTATTCTCGTGCATCCTTCCTATTGAAGCGTGTATCGTCTGCTTTTCAAAATATTTTTATTTGAAATTACTAAAATATCACGTCAATTTAATACTGCGTCCAACTTTTCCTTTGTATATACAGTCTCTCCTACACATCTTTTCCTTACACTTTGATTAGAAATTCGAGCCGACAAAATCGCGACAAATAAAATTCCGAGTCTCCCCTTACCACATCCCGTCGAAATCCATAAAAACCCTCTCGCGTTCAGTCAAAACAGCAATCGTCAAAACCCCCGTCAATATTTACCTTTCTCTCCCAGCGCGTAAAATCGAGCAAAACGCCCTCGAAAGGGCCCATTAAACCTAATCCCCGCTTGCAACATCGCCGCTTCTCGTCGCGGCTCATTAACCGCGAAAAAGGTGCAGGAGACTACAAAACACCCTCCTTCCTTACAGGTACGGGGCCCTGGTGATGGTGGACACGGTGGCGTCGCTGGGCGCCGAGCCGTTCTTCATGGACGCCTGGGGCATCGACGTCGTCTACACCGGCAGCCAGAAGGTGCTGGGCGCCCCGGCCGGCATCACTCCCATCAGCTTCAGCCCCGCCGCCGAGTAAGTATACATGTTATATATATATGTTGGTGTGCACTTCTCTCTCTCGATACGCCGTGTGTTATTACCGGCGCTCGCTTTTCGACGCTAATTGCAGGCCTACCTGAAAGATGTATTGGTAATTAGGAGGATGCGGATGCTGATTAGAATCATTAGCCTCGAGATGGGGAGAGAAGAGGGTTGGGGTTATTGAGGAGGAATTTAATTGGGAGAGAAATATGAGGTTGCCGCGTCACGGCGCGCGCGCGCGTTGCTGCCTCGTAAATTGTGAGATGAATCAAAGACATTTATATAACCAAAGTCGAAGAATCCGGGATTGAAAAGACACAAGCGACCGCAGCAAAATCATGAATATTAATCTTCGCTAAATCAATTCAAACCTTTCCTCGCCGCGGAGCGAAGCACATTTCTCTCTCCAGAAAAGTCGAAAACTCGGCCTGAAAACGGGTCTATTAAAAGGCCTTGGCAAACAGGACAGCGGCAGCGGCAGCGGCGTCGCGGCCATCCCGATGCAAATTCCCAATTACAAAGCGGCCGTCGGCTCCTTGCGGGCAGACCGCTCGACTGCGGCGTTCCTCGCTCGCGCTACGCGCGGAATACCAAATTCGCGAGTCGGGATCGTGAGTCCTTTGGCCGGGCTCTCTCGCGTGAATCACGAGAGGAGCTCGCTCACGAGTCGCGCCGCGGTTGTTCCTCCGTCGCGTCCTTTCACGTGCGATTTCACCGGCGCGCGTATTCGCCGCCCATTTTCATTAGGCAGATGTGTACACGGGCGGACGGCGACGCGCTCCGGGTCTTTGCCGCGGGAGCGACGCCTTCGCTCTCCGAAGACGGCGAGTTTCGAAATTCGCGCGAAAAGGGGGCTGTATATATAGTGCTCGAAGTGTCGCGAAAGTTTTTCGCTTTCACGATTGGGGACTCTGGGCGAACGGCGCCGCTTTTCGTCAAATGCAATTGGACCGTTTCGCAAACGACTTGGCCCGGTGAGCTTCGCGATCAAGTTCACGGGTGCGAGCTATTATTGAAGTAAAGGCAAGATGGATGGGCGTCGCGCTTCATCAACGGGCTTCGCACGCTCGAGTTGCTCTGATTAATTTGGGCTTTGAGGTGAAGTTTAACGAGAACTTCCTTCGAGAGGCGTAGATTAACAAACTTTTCATTCAAGATGAAAAGTAGGAATTTATATATACATTTTGAACATTTACACTCAATTTAAAAATTTAAAACTCGTGTGAACATAAAGCACGTTCTCTTTTGAAATTTTTACAAGTAATGCAGCTGTAACGTTTTAAATCAGCTAATTAATTATCTTCAGGCAAAAAATACTGTCGCGCAAGTCGCCCATACCAGTCTTCTACTGGGACATGACTTGGCTGGGCCGCTACTGGAACTGCTTCGAGAATCAAGGCCCCAGACCTTACCACCACACGCTCAGCGCCACTCTGGTCTACGGCCTGCGCGAGGCTCTGGCTCAGCTGGCCGAGGAGGGCCTTGCCGCGTCCTGGGCCCGACACGAAGCCGTCAAGGACAAGTTTCACGAGGCCCTCATCCGTCGCGGATACGAATTCTTCGTGAAGGAACCGGCGCACAGACTCAACACCGTCAGCGCGATTTTGCTGCCGAAAAACGTTAATCCTGCGGTCGTTAGCCGCTACGCCATGGAGAAGTAAGTGTGAACGATTGCGTTTTTACCAAGTGGAGCTTTTTTTTTTTAATCAAAAGCAATAGCTCGCTCTGAAATTTTTATGCAAATCGAGGCAGTCGCTAAATGCAAATGAAAAACGCGCGAAGCGGTAGTGCGAAAGAGTTTCTCTTTGCGAACATCGACAAAATAGCGACGGATATCCTTTTAAAAGCGCTATTAACGTATGTGACGATTTTTTTAAAGGCCAGCTTGCCACCAGGTGAGCATCGTTAGCATTACATTTATATGTGTAGGGGAGCCTCGCTCGGGGCCTTTATATTTTCGCGATAGTTATTTTGACGTCACACGAAGAATTATTTACAAAGACGCGGCTCGAATTTTTAATTACTGTCTGATTCCCTTTTGAAGCTGACTTTTCAAATTTGACTTTCATCAAGCTACTTTATTTCTGCCACCTGAAGCGCTTAATATTTTTTGACGCTTCAAATTATGCGATTTAAAGGTTTCCTGCATAAAAATAAATAATAATTACATTGATACTAATCTTGCATTACAGATACAACCTTGAAATCAGTGGAGGTTTAGGACCAACAGCTGGAAAAGTCATTCGTATTGGACTAATGGGAGTGAACGCCACACCCGGACACGTTGATTTAGTTTTGCGCGCACTGGACGAGGCGATGAAGCACGCGAAGAATCATTTATCAAACTTGTAGTCAGAGTTCCTAATTTTTAAGTCTTCCAAGTTCCAAAACATTAACGGATAGTTACTAATAACTGAATACGCTTCTTATACTATACTAGAACACATTCTCGATAGTCTAATCTAGGTAGCATGAAATTAATTTTATTTATTTAAAATAATATAATGCACATTCTTTAATTATTTTATTATGAACTTTCAGAAAGAATAGTATTCTGTATATTAAAAACCTTAAAATAATTGAATGAACTGTTTTCATTTATTGAACTTATAAGTTACGTAAAATCATTGTTTTATTACATCAAATAATTAATTAATTATAGAATTCACTCTTCTAGTTTTATGATTTTTTTCCTGTAGGATTTTTATGTTTATCATTGATTACGTTTAAATATTGTCATCTATAGCATAAAGTGTATTTTAGTAACTTTAAAAATTCTTTACACATGGTTGTGTACTTATGTATAAAATTTAAGGAAATATATTTTGTTTAAAAGTATACATGATAAATAATTTACTTGTTTTACTTGTGTTATTTTCCATACTTTTATAAAAAATACTGTATTACATTAATATAATGTATAATGTACATCATTTACTCAATAACTTTGAATAAACTATGACATAACTCCTTGCAGATTTGCTTTATAACATTCTAAACTACATAGTGGAATTCCAGTCTTTGAACAACAATACTTTTTCAGGTTATTACATGATGAGGCTCCACACAAAACTGGTTTAGGTGGTTTTTCTCTAAAATATTGAATTAATAATTCATAAGTTGTGATATTAAAATTTCTAATCATTATTTTATAATTAAAATAATAATTGAAGTAATACTTACATTTTTGTTGGAATTAAAGGAAACAATTCTCCTGGTGGTAACGAAATTGAACTGCCTTCTAAATTTACTTTGTACGTAATCAGCGGTACCTGACGTTTAGATATTTTACCTTTTGTTATAACTTTAGATGTTTTAGATTCTTGTTTTTTTAATAACCTTTCCATTGTTTTTTTCTACAAGAATAAATTGAAATTGTAATAAACAAGTATTGCAATTGAAATTGATTAAAAAATAAACTGTTTACCTTATCTTTTTCCCTTTTTTCATCTGCCAATTGTTTTCGCTTTAAAGATTTTAAAGCTGCTTTTTGAATAGCTTCTGCTGTCATAACTTTTTCTTTGTATCCAGTAGGTAACGACATTAATTGTTCTATACTTGAATTAGGTTCTGTATCAGTTTTACGTTCAAACATTGCTCTTTGCCTGGCTGTCATTAACTTTGGATCTTTAGGCTTAATTTTTTTAAGTTCGTCATCTACCTGCAATGTAATTATCCATCATTGTAACACTAATTAAATTGAATCAATTCATCTTAATAATTGTAATTTTTACTTACTTCCTCTAATTTGCCAGATTCAATAGCATCAAGCCACCTTTCTTCTTCACTACTTGTTCCACTATCTTTACCTTTATTAGTTTTTAAAACTTTTTTCTTTGAAGCAGCTTTTGGAGATAGACCTGTACTTGTACTTGCTATACTTTGATTTGATACTTTAAATATCTTCTCCTTCACTTTTTCAGAACTGCAACAATAATTATGCATTGATGAAATTTGTATTCATGTAATTAAATTTTTTAATATTTTACTTTTTTTCTTCCTCTTTTTTAAGTCTGACTTTAAAAGTTTTTTTTAAGTCTGTATTCATAGATATGTCCATATAACTTTCTTCCTCCTGCGTTCTCTTTTTTTTATGCTTTTTGTGCTTGTGCTTTTTATGTTTCTTTTGAAGAGACATACTAGTAGAAGGTTCTAAAATCAAAAGATCATAATTATAATATTATGAAAATCGTTCTCACATAAATGGTATAACATATGTGTGCCAGATTGGCTATATATGCTATGCATCTTTGCAGAATGCAATCATCTGCATTGTGCACGATGTAGCTTAAATAAATAAAAAAATTAAATTGTTTTCAAAACAAATCATAATGCTTTGTATTATATAGCTTTATATTTATATTTGCTTTTTTTTAAAATAGATTAGGTCGTTTTTCTTTGTTATAAAAATGTACTAATTATTAATTAATTTAATCATCAATAACACTAATTATTGATTATTATAAAAAATTATTTTTGTCTAGAAGAGTTTTAAATCTAATATTTACCAGCATTAACTCCTTCATCTGAGCTGCCATCTTTTGTTTTTCCCATTATGAAATTAATTTTAAAAAATTTAGATTGTGGTTATTATTAAGATTATTAACGAAGCTATAGACTTGTAAAACTTTTTCTTTATGCGTTTATGGTATTACAAAAATACGTGTTTTCTAATGGAAAGTTAAAGTATAGGTTATGTCACTACTCAACGAAAATAAACCTAAATAGAACACCAACGTAGAAAGGTTATGTCATAATCTATATATATATATATGATAATAATCCTCTGTAGATAATTTTGTAAATTTGGCATTATCACCGATAGATGTCATTACCAAAAATAAAAACGGCGGGACTGCGAAAGTAAAATGAAAAAAGTTGAAATTATTTAATAATATTCTTTTTTTTTTAATGCAATAATATAAAATACACAAAATTATCTCCAGATATTATAGAAAATAATAAAGTTTTTAGTTATAAAATTAACTTAACAAGGGTCGAATAAATTAATACTAAATGTACGTATATTTTCGTTAAATCCTTTATTACTTAATTATATCATCACATAAATTTGCAGATTCAACGAAGAATCGTAAATATATCGATGTTTTTAAATTTTCCGTTTTGGCACTTTTACATCAATAAACTACAAATTTACGTCATAGTGCAATTTTTATATTAGTATTTATCTATAAGAATAAAATTAAGTATATATTTTCAAAAGTACGCATATAACATGGTAATAATTACTGTATTACTTATCTATAAATAAATATTCGTGAAAACCTTCAATAGTAAATAATTTATTTTTATCAGAGTATGATTTGCATTTAATTTGCACAAGTTTTCAAAAAATTAATGAATTGTATTTGAAGTATAATTCATTATAATAAAAACATTATTTTACAACTCATTTGATTGAAGATAAATATTTATCAAAGATAAAACTGTTAAATCAACATAGACTGACAATGTTTCCGTTTTAATAACGTAGGCCTTCTAATATTCGATTTTTAAGAAGATAATATTCGCTGCAACGAAAATGCAAAATCGTTTCTCTAACAGGTTTGCACTTTTCTAATGTTATGAATCGTACATTCATACTATTACATTGCAATCAACACTACAATTCTGTAGATTATGTTTAAAGTTACCCTGTTGGATATCAGGCAATTATCTTTTAAATATATTATGTAACCATAACTTTTGTTCGTTTATATTTTATCTTTTAAAATTTGTTGTATCATCAAGAGTAGTCGATGTTACAATACATAATATAATACATTACGTATGAGTAAAGAATATTGTTTACAATTTATTTATTTAATACCTAGTTTTTCCTAAATATAAATTAACAGTCTTGACCAAAGCTACAACACAAATTAAAACAATTTTCTATATTATACATGGTATATAAATTTACAATGATTGTATGTCATTATCAAAATGAAAGATTCTGAACAAAAATTTTTGATAAAAAACTTAATTTTAATAAGTACAAAAGGAACATTCACACCTTGGAAAAGTTATGTTTCATTACTTTTGTAAAGATGCTTTTAACTTTTTCAAATATGTTTGGAAATATTGAAGAATTCAAAAGAATACAAACATTGATTCCCTTGACAAATATTTTGGAACATACAATATTAATAGTATTTCTAAAAAAATTGTGCATTATTGTAATCTTCCAATGAAATAATTAATATTGTTTTACAAAAATAAATTTAGAAATATTAAGTTTCATTCCGAAAAGGCAGTACATATTAGCTTATGAATTATGTTATCATCTTTTTTCTTCTTTAAACAGATTTGTAAATAACTTTTTTAGATGTAAATAAAGATTGTTAATTTTATTTTTCAGTGAAATGTATTGTAGAGATTATGCAAAAAATTAGTAAAAAATATAAAATTATTAAACACTATAATTTAATTATAAATTCAATTACAGTAATAGATTTACAATTAATGAAATGTTAAAGATTTATTTTGTAATTAATAAAATATTTAATTTACGTTCTTATATTATTTTATTTGTTATTGATAAATCACAAAAAAAAATCATAATTCTTATAAATAAGTCGTAATAAATACTTTCAACAGACAAATTTCAGTCAATATCATATTAACAAAATAAAAAAAAAAAAATGATTTCATGAAGCATTCATAACAGTATCTGAATTTTAAAAATTAATTCTGTAATTTAAACCCCTTTTTACATTCAAGAAAATTACAAGGTCCTTAATATTCTTTCTATTAGAATGGCATCATAAATTTTTTAACTACTTTACAAGTAAAAGTTTGGCACATAAAATGAATTGACAATTTAAATAAAAAAAAAATTTTAAAAGAACTTTTTTAAATAAAAAAATAATAAAAAATAATTTAAATTTTAAGAATCAATAAAAGTAACAGAATTGGCAATTTTTTTATTAATAATTGAGCTAACCCTGAGAGTTGAAATATTCGTGTGTATACTCATTGTTAAGATTATAGCTTAGTTTAAAGCTTGAGTGTTGATAGTTCGTTATTTATAAGTCAGTGCTTGTTTCGTGAATATATTTGCAGAACTAAACAGGTGTAATAGTTAAATTTAAAATACAAAAATTTAAATGAATGAAATTTCTTAATAGCTTAGCTATTTTTATAATTTTAACATTAGTTCTAGTATAATTGTAAAATGATAACGGAATATTTGTGTTTTAAAAACTTGTTTTTTGACTGATTTTACTCTTACATAAGGTGAGCTTATTAAATAATAAAAAAATGAACGATTTAAATCTTAATATAAATAAACTTTGATAGAGTTTATATCTAAATAAAAGATGTACTAAGAAACGAAAGTCTAATTGTACATTCATAAATAGCTAAAAAACTTGTAAAAGTTTAAATTATTTAACAAAATATTTTACGAATGTTTTATGTATCTAGGTGTAAGGTATTCACAGGACAAACTTATCTTAGTTCGAGCCCGAAGAGAATGCACTAAGCTGTGAATTGCTGTATGGGAGGGTAGAAGGATGGGTCAGTTAGTGTTTTGCTTGTTGGAACGAAGTCGTGCCAAACCAGAACGCTCACCCTCTTCTTCATCAGATGTACAGGCTGGTGCTCCACTGACTGCACCTCTTGAGGACGTCGCTTGCATCAGTTCTTGATCAGGGCCGTTTCGATTTTCGTACAATAAAATATTCAAAGTTTCTTCATAAATGCGAGCTTCTGGGAATTCCACCTATATGATTTGCAATAAAATTAATTAAAATGATTATAAGCATATTAAAATTCTTAACAACAGTAGTGTGTCCACATTAATTTTAAAAACAATTTATTGTCAAATATTTAGTCTTTCTAAATAAATTTAAATTTAAATTCACCTTTGTGTGCTTCTTATCAGTTGTATAAACTATAGAGTGACAACAAACTTCAGCCACTTTGCGACCATGTCCATAAAATGTCCAGCAACAAATTTCACTGGAACCTATAACATCTTTAATAAACAGAACCCTACCACTAAATCGAAGAGACATTTTGTCAAATAGTTCTATGTTTTTCAAGAGATTGTCGTCAGATGTACTGCAAATTAATAATTCCAATTAGTTATTCTTCTTTTCCATAAAATAAAAGATATTGTTTTTAAAATCTCACCTTGTATATGAATATTTATTATTATGTCTGTTCACTAAAAGTTTAACAACTGGCTTTGTAGTACTACCTATTAGCAATTGTTCCTCTGTTTGTGATGTAATAAGAGGCACCCTGCAGATAGGGTCAGTTTCTCTTTCTTTTTTCTGAAGTGCTTGTTCACAAGATTCAGCCAACTCACTGATGCAGTAATATTTTGCTTCAGCAAGAAGTTCAGCCATTTCTTTTGTACTTTCGGGTAAAGGAACTGTGCCATCTCTCAAAAAGTTTAATATTGTTCCAAAGTGTTTACCACAGCGGTCTATTAATATCCAGCCTAGAAACACAATCAAGTCTGGCACATGATTTACACCCAAAACAATTTAAGGTACATAATCAAAGAAATTTCTTACCTTCAGAATCTGAAAGAACTTCCATTCGTCCACTGAACATAGCACGAAGCATCGTATCATGCTTTCTGAGGGTGCTAATGGTAGTATAGTGTAAGGATCCACCAATATTAAGCTTTACGTACTCCGAGGGACACTTGATCCCAGATTGGTTGCCAGACATGACGAAGGACTGAACAAGAAATTTGGGCTCAGCTGGGTCGACTACTATGGGCGACGGGGAGGGTGATGGTGGCGATGAGATGTCAATTTTCTCGAGTGTCAGGCTCAACATTTAATCCATATGAGCGTCACGTAGACGATGCGGTCAGGGAAAACAGTGGAAAATCAACAGACTAATGGATTATCCCAAATCAGAGGCTGTGTCGAGCGCTCTGTTTACGAGTTTAGGTTGCCTCGATTGCGCCCATTGCTTTTAGTACTTCTTTCCGGTTCAGCAGCAAGTTGGGTTGGATTTTTGTAAATCTACGACGGTGGGAATCACGCCCCTGGAGTCACGAAGTACTACGCGATCGACGTAGATTTTTACACACGCATACACGCACGCTGCAAGCCCACTATCTTTTCAGCGATGTGTTACTGTGCTCCGTAGCCAGCTGCATCCTCTCTCTTGTTTCCCCTGCCTTGCCTGGTGTCGCGGGTCGTGTGTATATAGCGTTCAGATAGCCAGCAGTCTCCACAGCTATATAGCTCGCGAGTCTGCGCAATTGAACAGCTCGCGGGGATTGGTTCACAGAGCGCGCGAATGGTGTCCCTCATTCAATGAATAGAGAGTACCTGCTTACGTTTTATTAAAATGCATTTGTCGTTTTTTCGCCCGCACTAGTTTCTTCGATCGTAATGTCGATTTATTTATAGTATATGTATATTGTTTATTTATTTATTTTTTCTTCGATTATTTGTTTAACCGTTTATTTGTTTATTTAAATAAAGACAAGCGCAAGCCCAGAAATTATCTGATCATAAGAAAAAATAAAATAGTTACAAAATAAATAAAACAAAAAAAAAAAGAGATTTATTTACATAAAAACTGAAGATAAAAAGAAATGTTTTCAATATACTGGATAATTTGCAAAGTATTTTTATAAAGTATTTTTGTATTATTAATATATTCTATGAAAACACTTTTTTTTGGACGAACGTAAATAATTTGCCGACTCCTCCCTACATTTGAATCTGCGCGCTCTGCCCATGTCAATCAGAATCAACCTCCCCAGCGCAAACGCGAATCTCGCGAATCCCTTCCCGATCTGGGTTCTCCGGGTATACGTTTGGCCTGGCTATATAAAGTCGATATTTGCAGGGTTATTGCATATAATTTTATTTTAACATACTTTGATAAAGAAGTTTACTGTTTCACCTCTCAAGGTAGTTTTGGAAGTAGTTGGCAGTATCGGACGGGCGTTAAAGTCTGATGCACGTTCTATGTGTAGTACTTAATAGAACTGTAGAGTATTATCCTGTTATTTTTTAATTATCTATTACTTTTAAACATCCTCTAACTCATTTTTTTTTTAAATTAATGTTAATTTACCTTGTTATAAATTAATTATTGTCAATCCCGTTTTCTTAAGTACATAGATTGCCTTTCAACAGTAAAGTATAAGAAAATTACAGTAACAAATACGAATGCTCCAAAATAATAAAAGTAAGTATTAAAAACAAATTAATTCACCCGAATTTTCTTCCACGAAAATACGTACGAGCGTTTGAAATATTCAAAAAAGCCTAAAATGTTATACGTCCTTGAAAAAAAGCCCGTCCTCAAAGTGAAAGAACTCCGCGATTCTCATACTTGGAATATCGCTCGATTAATTAGACGAAAACACGTTCAAGCGCGAGAGAGCCCCTAATCAAATAACAAAATCCGGTACCGCTGCAGCCTGCGGAGGACGATAGCGCCCGCCTACTGATCTATAGATGACTAAACGTCGAAACGCAATTATTCGCTCAACGAGGCGCGAGAGCGCCAGAGGAGTGTTCGCGTCCGCACGATTTATTGATTCGATAAGAGAGGCGAGAGCCAGACAGGGACAGCAAGATGGACAGAGAGAGAGAGAGAGAGAGGAGAGTGCAGTCTGACGTGCACATGTGCGAATTATCGGGAGCTTTTCGCTCTCCCGCGCCGACTTGCCGTATTGGCTGCCCGGGAGCCGATTATTATTCTACCCCGCGTATTTCGAATCACTCGCTAATCCAGAACATTAATTTTGCAACAGATCCCGAAGTCTGGCGGGACCTCGTGGCGGAGGAGGGATTACCCGTCGATGTTATAATCTGGCCGAATATGGCCCCGCTGAAATTTCGGAGATACGCTCGCGGGGGGTCGTCGCGACGTATGCGGCCGTTTTAATCTGCCCTGCTTCACTTTGTTCCCCTCTTCGAGCGTCCGTCAGCTTTTGATGGGCTATTTAAATATTTTCCGTATTTTAGGCTTTTAAGTCGATTGAGCGTGAAATAAAATAATTATAATAATCGTTGCGGTGTAAAAGTCTATATTTAGAGTTGAACCTGTTGATTTTTTCATTCGACTTTATATACGTTTATCCCGCGTCAATTCTAAAACTCAAACCATTTACCAATACCGAGCTGTCATAAAAATATTATGACGCCGTCAATTAAAGTAAACGGCTGCACGAAAGCTATCAGTGAAAACTTTGAAAGCGGATTAATATTATTTCAAAAGTGTACAGAAGGCAAGTCAATAACACACTATTTCTTTTTATTCACGAATCCAAATAATAAAGTTAAGCACACCTTTAAGGTAGTTGTGAACCAAAATATAGAACTTTAAAAAAAAATTCTTAACATACTTAACTATCATCTGATTACATACGTGATGATATATGTTATAAAGTTCACTTTTATGAACTGAAAAAAAAATTAAGAAGTCAAACTTTGATATTGTAAATAAAAATATGATTCATCAAACAAAAAGTTTTTCAAAGTATTGAATTTTTTTCATTTTTTAATTTATTTCGACGTAAAAGGGCTTATTTTACTCGTTAAACAATTATCTAGAGATTCACCATGAAAA